>CAJHQP010009670.1:0-21503 GCA_905132765.1 Moricandia arvensis
ACCAGATTAGAATAAAAGAAGGGGATGAGTGGAAAACTGACTTTAAGACTAAACTAGGACTGTATGAATGGTTAGTTATGCCCTTTGGTCTCACTAATGCACCTAGCTCATTCATGAGATTAATGAACCATGTACTGAGAGCTTACATCGGCCTATTTGTTGTTATTTACTTTTATGATATCCTCATCTATAGTAAGTCTATGGCCGAACATGTGGATCATTTGAGAGACAAGTGTTAGATGTGCTGAGAAAAGAGACTTTGTTTGCTAACTACAAAAAGTGTTCTTTTGGAACAGATAACCTGGTCTTTTTAGGTTTTGTTGTGACTTCTCAGGACTTGCAGGTTGATGAAGAGAAGGTAAAGGCCATAAGGGAGTGGCCTACACCCAAGACCATTGGAGAGGTCCGAAGCTTTCATGGGCTAGATGATTTTTACCAAAGGTTTGTGAAAGACTTCAGTACCTTGGCTGACCCACTCACTGAAGTTATCAAAAAAAGTGTTGGGTTCTCATGGGGACACGCCCAAGAAGAGGTATTCCAATACCTAAAAGAGAAGTTAACCAATGCCCCTTTACTTGTATTGCCTGACTTTCTTAAAACTTTTGAGATAGAATGTGATGCATCTGGAGTGGGAATTGGGGCTGTGTTGATGCAAGAAAGGAGGCCTATAGCTTACTTCAGTGAGAAGCTAGGAGGAGCTGCACTGAAATACCCCCATATGACAAGGAATTATATGCACTCGTGAAGGCTCTTCAGATGTGGCAGCAATACCTTTGGCCCAAAGAGTTTGTGATCCATACAGATCATGAATCTCTTAAACACCTCAAAGGGAAACAGAAGCTGAACAGGAGATATGCAAGGTGGGTTGAATTCATTGAAACCTTCCCATATGTCATCAACTACAAACAAGGTAAAGAGAATGTGGTGGCAGATGCACTCTCACGCAGGTATACTCTTCTCTCGTCCATGGAAACAAAGCTCTTGGGGTTTTAACACCTTTAGAATTGCTACAATGAAGATCCTGATTTCCATGACATTCACAAAGAAACTTTAAAACATGCTAGTGGTCGATACTTTCAAGTCAACGGCTTTATTTTCTATGATAACCGCTTGCGTGTTCCTTGTGTTTCTTTAAGGGATTGTATGTTAGGGAGGCGCATAGAGGAGGCTTGATGGGTCATTTTGGAGTGGCCGAGACATTGAGTACTTTGCATGAACATTTCTATTGGCCTTAAATGAAGCAGGATGTGGAAAGGGTGTGCTCAAGGTGTGTCACTTGCAAACAGGCTAAATCAAAAGTTCAGCCAACTGGTTTGTATACCCCTCTCCCTATTGTAGAACACCCTCGGATTGACATCTCTATGGACTTTGTTTTAGGTTTGCCTAGAACTAAGAGAGGTAGAGATAGTATCTTTGTGGTATTAGATAGGTTCTCTAAGATGGCACACTTCATCCCTTGCCATAAAACTGATGATGAATCTAATGTAGCTGATCTTTTCTTTAGAGAGGTTGTTAGATTGCATGGAATGCCTAGTACTATTGTTTTGGATAGAGACTCTAAGTTCCTTAGCTACTTCTGGAAGACTATGTGGGCTAAGTTGGGGACTAGGTTGTTGTTTTCTACAACTTATCATCCTCAAACGGATGGCCAAACTGAAACGGTTAATAGGACATTGTCTACACTTCTGCGTGCCTTGATTAAAAAGAATCTAAAAACTTGGAAAGATTGTTTGCCTCATGTAGAATTTGCATTCAATAGATCAATGCATTCAGCAACAAAATTCACCCCTTTCCAAGTTTTTATGGGTTCAATCTCTTGCCTCCTATTGAATTGTTTTCCTTACCACTGAAAGATCAAATTAATCTTGATGGCAGCCAAAAGGCAGAGTTTGTACGTTCTTTGCATGAACAGGTTAGGAGAAACATAGAGCAACACACCAAGGTGTATGCTAAACAAAAGAACAAGGGGAGAAAGGAGAGTTGATTCTCCAACCAGGAGAGTTGTTTTGGATCCATCTTAGCAAGGATAGGTTTCCTACAGAAAGGAATTCCAAACTAATGCTAAGGAAGGATGGTCCCTTCAAAGTTCTTAAAAGGATCAATAACAATGGCTATCAAATTGATCTAGAAGGTAGGTACAACATCAGTTCCACCTTCAATGCATCTGATTTGGATTCCTTTGTTGAAGATGAATTGGATTTGAGGTCAAATCCTTTTAAAGGAGGAGGGGATGGTGCGGCCCAGACTAGAGCAGAGAAAGAAGAACCAACTCAACAAAGCAACAACAGGAAGATCATTCCAGGAACCAGAGAGGGGGTGAATGAGCTAGAGAGCTCAAGTGATGATGAGGAACTTGGCGAGCTATATGAGTCCAACAACGATGAGCTGACTGAACTCTGTTCAGAATTGAACCCGGGCGATGGAGGTGCATCCGTTTGGAGACCATGTCAGGAGCACAAGGAAGGCGATGGAGCTGAACTCATGGGAGATCAGTTTACTCATCCAATTGGACCTGATGATCAAGCTGAAGAATTCAGAGACTTGATGGAACGGGCTGGAATTGGAGAAGGACAAGAAAGGGCCCATTAGGCCCAAAAGGGATCCAACAACCAAACTCAAGACCCATTGATCTTTTGGGATGTGCCAGTTACTCGATCCAGAGCTAGAGCCCAGGAGAAGGCTCTTCAACACTTAGTGAATTTCGTGAGAACTAAGGTTGAAGAGGGATACGAGATCAAGAGTAAACCAGCATGTTGGTTTAGTGTTTTAAATTTATGTAATTTAACTTCAACCGAAAACAAAACGAAGTCTAATTAAGATTTAGGATTAAACCAATTTAAAATAGGATTAGCAATCCAAAACCATTCTGATTTAGGATTAGGGCTTTCTAGGTTAGATTAGGCACAGCTTTTCTTATTTATAGCTTGTATCCAGCTTTGTTCTACGATCATCAATCAAACTAAGAACTTAAAGCCTCTGCTTGTCTCATGTCCTGTTGCTTTCTCTGTTCAGCATCCAGAACATTATTCTCATCTAAGGAGAGGAATCTCCAACGTGATCATCTTGGCATCAAGCAGGGCGCACCTGGGCCATAGAGCAGCTACACATCCTCAAAGCAATCCAGAGCTTTTGGGAGAAGATCATACGTCCAAGGAGTGTTAGTAACCTCCAAAGACACCTTCATCCACCCCTTCAAGTGATCCAAGAACACCAGCCTATCCCAGGCCGTACTAATTACACAAGAATTTGGAACCAATAGATCAAATTGAATAAAACTATTACTCATTATAGATATTTTGGTTTTCTATTCTAGTGATATTTCTATCAATCTTGCTTAGTTGAACAAAATACAGAAAATTGTCATATCTTATGACATCTATACATGTTTGTTCATTTAAATTCTTAGAGTTAGAAGACTTACCTTGGATTGTGGCTTCCTTTTCCTTTGGTTTTGAAGTCCCTTTGGCCTTTGCTAGAAAAAAACACTTGTTCTGGCTTTTCTTTGGATCAGTCCAACGTGCCTAGGCTGGCAAATTTTTTCTTCTCCATGGATTTTGGGACCTCATCATGTTGGTATTTATCATAGATGACCGTGTGATTCTGGTTTCGCCGAATCTGTTGGATCAAGTTTCTATGGCCTTCTTGTGGCTCAACTCTCTTTGCCTCTTTAGACCAACCATTTGAAAATCTCCTTGGGTATTTTTCTCCGGTTTCTTGTGAGGGACGTGAAGACACATAATTCCTGATCATGGCCCATTTATGATCTTCTCAGGTTGTTACAACCTCTTCTGGACTTTTACTGTGTGCATAATATACTCTTTACCACCATTTTATGAAATTCCAGTGAGTTGCTTGATGGCATGGCCTAAACTTTCTTTCTTTGGTATTTCATGGTATGGAAACAAATAATCCATGTTCCTCTCCCAGGTAGGTTAGTCGTATGTCCAATTACTTCCTGAAAGACAATAGATAGGTGGTACTTGTTTAGCATAAGAATCTAAATGGCCTAGTGAGTACCCTTGCTTTTGTGGTATGGCTCTCAATGAAGGGTATTGTGGTTTGTGTTCAGCACAGTCAGCTTCTGGTGTGTCCCCAGACCTATATTTTCTCCATTATGGCCGTTGGTCTTCTACCTTTTTCCTAAACATATTGTTTCTTTGTTGTAACCGAGCCATCTGATCTTCTAATTCTCGCAAGCAAGCCAATACTTGGTTTGAAGTGGCCATTAGATCATGGCTGTGTGCTTCCTCTACTACTGCATCCTGATATAATCCTCAAAAAGTGAATAACAAGGAGTTTATAGGTCTTACTAAAGAACAATGAAACAATGCAAACCATTTAAAACTAAACCGAAAAATATTCAAGTAATAAACTGAAATGAAATAAACTACGCAAAAATGATTTTCTTTCAGTTTTCTTAATGAAAGATCATGATGAACTTAGAGGTAGTCCTAACAAATACAATGTAAACGAAATATGAAATGCAAAACTAACACTGATTTTTGTTTTAGGATTCAAAACAATTATACCAACTATATGCAAACAACATGAAATAGTCTAGGCTAGCAAATTTATTTTTTATGATGCAAGCATGAAATGACACTTTTTTATTTTAGGATGCAATATGAATGAAATCAAATAATTATGGTATGCTAGTAACCTAACAAAAGTAAAAATAACTAAATGCAGTATTTTTTCATTTTATAATGAATGCTTATGCAAAATATTCTAATATGGTAGGGAGAGCTGGGGAAATGAATGAAACTAAAAACAGAACTATTTTGAATTCCTAAATGATCTATCATGCAATTACTTTTATCCTTTTTCTGGTTTTTAGTTTATTATGAACAAGAAAAAAAAGAAAAAAAAACGTATAATGGTTTTTATAGTTTTTGAAATGAAACAACAATAAACAAAAAAAACAAGAAATAAGAATAGAGACAACCTGATTAGGAGCTTTAAGCTATGATACCACGTAGTAGTAAGATCAGGGGTGGCCAGTTATTTGGTGAAAGGTAGAGAAATGTAAGTTGGTTGTACAATACTCTCTTTCGATCCTAATGGATGGATGAGGAAATGAACATGATAACAAACAGAGAAATGAAGAGATAAATATGGATATGGTTGATGGGATCCTTCCAGCTGGTTGTTCAACGCACTCCGATAAGATCAATTGATAGATGATGGATTGCTGGATTAGGACTGACTCTCTCAATCTGGTGGGTTGGTTTACCCTCTCAATCTTAGATAACACTTGCTAATTAATCACTCAAACAACCTATGCTAAACAAATCAATAGAACACAAGAATTAATCGACGTATCGTAAAGACAAATTTCTACTCAAAGACTCCCTTTGAATAATAACAAGCAAACTGATTATTTCTTGAAGATTGAAAGGTGGTGTTAACAAAAGCATTCTAGAGCTTACATAGGCTAGTCCTAGGCTAGAAACATGAAATAAATTGCTGAATAAAATAACAATGGAGCTGTTGAAGCATTAAAGAAGAAAAAACGCTAAATGAAGGGGATTAGATGGCTCCTTGAATCTTGAAAGTTAGGCAAGAAATAA
The DNA here is from genome assembly GCA_905132765.1 of Moricandia arvensis. NCBI lineage: Eukaryota > Viridiplantae > Streptophyta > Magnoliopsida > Brassicales > Brassicaceae > Moricandia > Moricandia arvensis. The sequence goes on from CAJHQP010009670.1 coordinate 5,571, forward strand.
TGATGATTTGGCACGTCTATGTTAATTGGAAAAATCTCAGAAGGCTCTGGCCGTAGATATCTAGCCATTACTCCTCAAATCCTTCAAATCTGATTGCATCCGGGTATAGTAAGTTGATCAAATTGAAGATCCTCTTGATCACATGTTGGCTGGTGTATGGTGAAATGATGGGATGCTCTCCTGGACGGTTGTATGTGTACTCTAGATGTAGCTGATCATGTAGAAACTCTCCTGGACGCCAGTGTTTTTCTTGAAGCTGATTGAATTGGTTACCTTCGAAACAAAGCAAGTGTAGAAATGGATCATAACTTCATGATTTCGGATCCATTTCTCCTGATTTTGGGCTTTCTAGAAATCTAAGAGATCCATATTGAATCATGTGATTTGCTTTGGTTCAGGCTTCTTGTTCTTTGGGCTTGAACCCTCTTCTAAATTGTGGATCTCGCAGATGGAGGGGTAGGAACTTCTTGTTTTTAATATTCATATCTTCATAGTATGGATGGCTTTGGGTATGAATCCAATTGGAATGGGATCTTTCTTGTGTTTAAAATATATGAATATTGGTTTCATGGTGAAATTCTTTATCGTTAATGAGATATGACATTTTGACTGAGCACCTATTCTGATTAGTTCTTTGGCTGGTTTATTGGTGCATCTAGTTAGGTCCAGGTACCGTTTCTCGGCTTACATCACCTAGGTGCACCTCTTATTTTCCTAGTATAGTGATAGGAGGTGCTCTATTGCTTTATTAAGTCTAAGGAACTTGTGTTTCCAACAGCTTCATTTGGATGTCCAAACATTCAAACTTCCCATCCAAATTTCTATAAAAGTTCTTGACCATGTTATTGATGTCTAAAGTACTCGTCTTCTGACATTCTAGAACCATTTGCAGCATCTGTTCAATCTCACTATCTTGAGAAGGCTGTGATATAAATTTTCTCCTTGGTCCTGAAAATTGTTATACTGCAGAAAAGAATTGTTCCCAAAACCTTTCCCTTGGAATTTATTCTTGTTCTGTTACCATCGATTGAAGACACAAGCTTGTGAACATGTTGGAAGTTAAAGTAATTTAAGTTTTCAGCCCTGGGGGCTCTCCCTGGCAACAGATTTGGCTGTTGGGTCTCAGGTTCTTGTAGTTCTGGTTGAACGCCTTTTTTTGGTAGTTCCCTTGACTACCAATATAGTTAACATCAACATACATATCTCCTGAATCTCTTATGAGAAACTACAGGTAAACAATTTGATCATTCTGATCTCCCACAAAGTTAATTGACTTATGATTTCTCTTCATCAGGATCTCTGTTTTGGTATTCAGCTCATTAATCTTCTGACATTGAGAATCTCTCTGGAGTCTATCAAACTCTGACATGCGACTTGGTTAGCTGGCTTAAGATTGTCAATCAAGGTGTTAGTTTTTTCTACACTTTTAATCATAAAATCACTATTACTAAATGTCCATGGCGTTCTTTTGGTTCTTGTTGCCCCATTGTAGAAGATACTCAGCATGTCCACATCATTGTAACCATGGTGAGGCAATCCAGCATGTACTACTTAAAGTGCTCCCATGCCTCATGAAACTCTATGTGCCATTCTGCTAGAAGATTCCAACCTTTCTCCTAAAATATGAGGACCTCGATTTAGCGAAGAGGTATCTAAGAGAACCTGGTTCTAAAGACTAGACCCATCTGACAGCCATATCAGCCAAGTAGAAAGGAAACAACCTCCATATCAAAGTACCTTCAGGAACACCATTCTTCTTGATGGTGTTGCAAATCACCTCAAAGTGCTCCAAATGGCACATTGGGTTCTCAGAAGGAATCCCATGGAACTGATTCTGCTGCGCTAAGTTAATGAGACCAATCTTGATATCAACTCCTCTGCTCTCAATAGGAGGTGGGTGATTCCAACAACAATCCCTGATTCGCAGCCCGTTGTCTCGCAGCTAAAACCAATTGCTGATTGTTAACAATATCGTTGCCTCATTGTACACCACAACAGGTGGAATCTTGACATTGTTGACATTCTATTGATTCTGAGGATTATCCTGACCGGTCTTGTTCTCAGCCATTTCAACTAATTCATTTTTTCAGCAATTGCAGTCCCTTTCTTTTCCTTTTGTCTCTATAAGCGACCAAGATTGAACAACAAAGGTATTAAATTAGATGATCCTTGGTGTTGTGGTCAAAATCAGTTACGAGGGAATCAAACTCGGAAACCTATTGGGAAAATGCGTTCTTTGTAAAAGAAAGAGATAATGTCTCGGAAAAAGGGGAATGGGAAAAATCGAGGTCAAAACTCGACTGACCACAAAGAAGCAATCTGCGCAAATGAGCTATCAGGAAGGATATTTCCAAAGACCTCAGGTAAACGTATCCCCGAACCGCAATATGATGAAACGACTAGAAGACTCGATCATCAGCCTCCCCGGACGGAGAAGATGCCGAGCAAGACGTCCAGCTTGTCAAACGGGCAAATCAAGCCTCATGGGCCGACCAACTCCCCCGTTCGGCGAGTTGAACAGCACGAACTGACCAACTCGCCCGTATAGCGAGTTGGACGGCACGGACCGACCAAATCGCCCGTACGGTGAGTTGGACAGCATGGACCGACCAAATCGCCCGTACAACGAGTTGCGGCACAGACCGACCAAATCGCCCATACGGCGAGTTGGACGGCACAGACCGACAAACTCGCCCGTATGGCGAGTTGGACTGCACGGACAGACCAACTCGCCCGTACGGCAAGTTGAACGGCACAACACGACCAACAGGCCCGTTCGGCGAGTTGGACGGCACGACACGACCAACCGGCCCGTTCGGCGAGTTGGACAAGTCCAACTAGCCGAACGGGCGAGTTAGGTGGCACGAGCAATCCGACTCGCTCGCTCGACAAGTCGGATCAATCAATCAATTTTCACCTCGTTAAGTCCCTCTTTTTGATACTTGATCGAACTTATCTTTGTTCTGTCTCGATCGTGATTGACATTGGAACATTATCGAAAGAACTCGTTTTCCCCAGAAAGGATCGGGTCGATCGTATGAGACGGTAACGGTTAACTAAACACCTAGAGCCAGATGCTCCATGCAAAAGATCCTAACTCTTGGATGACATTGTCTTAGAAATTCTCTTTTGGTAAAATTTAAAAAACGCCTAAGTCAGAAAACAGCCCGATGAGATCTAAAGCTCGGGTAAAGGCCCACTCGCAATTTTATCCGAATCAAGCCCAAAAATTGTGACGGTTTAACTTTTATTTTGTAGGAAGGGATAAATGTTAAGCTCGAAAGATAAATGTCAAGATTGAAGGATAAATGTTAAGCTCCCGAAGATAATTATGAAGATCGAAGAAAGAAGGAATATTTCCGCAAAGTGATGAATTCGACCAAGGGCAGAAGGGGAAAGAACAAAATGCCTCTGGAGGAGTATATAAGGAATTCAAGGGTGATGATGCAGAGGACACAAAAAAATCTCCACTCAGAGCAAACGTAGCTTAGCACTTAGAACATATAGGAAACTTTCCATTTTTGTTATTCATGTTGTGACTCAACTAGCGTTTTGCAGTCTTAGGTTATTGGAACTAGGGATCTCGCCGATAGATCTCATAGCCAAGGCTCATATCCTGTTGTAAACACTCATACAAAAATTTGGAATAAGACATCTATTTGTTCTCTTTTCCATTCTTACTTTGTTTCTCGGTATTTACTTCATATTCTGACTCATTGGCGTGTGGTTTAGCAGATATATGAGACCTCTAGGAAACTAGGGTTTACCCTGCGTTCCTAATTCAACGGAAATCGACAGTGCAAATTTTGGTTCCCACAGTTTGGCGCTAGAAAGAGTGGGGGGGGGGTCGGACCAATCTAACTCTCATCCATCAACGCTCAATCAAAACATATCAGATCTCAACAATCAACAGCCTTGTGACGATAACGTCATCGATGAAAACGTTGAAAACATCCAGCGACAAACATCACTGTGGTCAACGCCGCCGCAAACACCGCAGCATTCGAGGAGGTGAAGAAGATGTTCTCGACTTTTGAGAGGAAGTCGGCAGAAAAGGATAAGGTCATCAATTCCCTCGCTAAACAGGTTGAAACCCTCACAGTGAGGAACATGGCCATCTTTCCGCGGGGAACAACCCGAATCAGCGGAAGAAGACCCAACTTCGCAACACCTTTGTACCGGTCCGACAACCGCAACGTAAACCGTCTGGACAAAACCCTGACGAAGTTACCCCCCTCGCCTGTACAGCACGAACTGACCAACTTGCCCGTACAGCGAGTTTGACGGCACGGACCGACCAAGTCGCCCGTACGGCGAGTTGGACGACATGCACAGACCAAATCGCCCGTACGGCGAGTTGGATGGCACGGACCGACCAAATCGCCCGTACGGCGAGTTGGACGGCACAGAGTGACCAACTCGCCCGTACGGCGAGTTGGACGGCATGACATGACCAGCAGGCACGTTTAGCGAGTTGGACAAGTCCAACTCGCCGAATAGGCGAGTTAGGTGGCAAGAGCAATCTGACTTGCTCGCTCGAAAAGTAGGATCAATCAATCCCTTTTCACCTCGTTAACTCCCTCTTTTGATACTTGATCAAACTTATCTTTGTTCTGTCTTGATCGTGATTGACATTGGAACTTTACCGAAGGAACTCGTTTTCCCGAGAAAGGATCGGGTCGATCATATGAGACGGTAACGGTTAACTAAACACCTAGAGCCACATGATCCATGCAAAAGATCCTAACTCTCGGATGATGTTGTCTTAGCAATGCTCTTGTGGTAAAATTTTAAAAACGCTTAAGTCAAAAAACGGCCCGATGAGGTCTAAAGCTCGGGGAAAGGCCCACTCGCAATTTTATCCAAAATCAAGCCCAAAAATTGTGACGGTTTAACATTTATTTTGTAGGAAGGGATAAATGTTAAGCTCGAAAGATAAATGTCAAGATCGAAGGATAAATGTTAAGCTCCCGAAGATTATTATGAAGATCGAGGAAAACGCAGGGAAGACATAGCTATGCTATTAACTCCGGATCATAGCAAGGACGGAAGACGGGTAATACATGGACCCAAAATCCAAATTACGACGAAAACGCCTTCTGCAACTTTCACCAAACACGCGGATACTCGACCATTAACTGCAAAGTTCTCTGCGCAAGATTGGCTGCGAAGCTGCTCTCTGGAAAACTCTCAGAAGTCTCCAGTGTGAAAGATCTCATCCGTGACTTAGATGAACCCCCAAAAAATGACAGGACTCCTCAAACTGAGAAACCTTCCCAAGGGGACAAATCGGGAGAAAAGCGCGGAAAAAGGCAGGACGATAAGGGCAACAACAGCAAGCGTCGCAGGGTAAACATGATCATCGGCGAATCACAATTCTGCAGTGAAACCGTCGTGGCCATAAAAGCTTATCAACGCATAGCCGAGATAAGCACGAATTCGATAATCTGGTCCACGATCAATGACACTCCGAAAGGAGCAATCACTTTCGAAGAAGCCAGGGGTATCTATCAGCCACACTGAGATCCACTCGTAATCAATCTCGTAATAAGAGATCTCGAGGTCGCTAGGGTTCTCATCAACATCCGAAGCACAGTCAACGTCATCTTTGGCAACACTCTCAAACAGATACACATCGATTTAGGCGAAGTTATACCGTCACCCAAGCCGCTAACCGGTTTCTCTGGAACGACATCAATGACCCTCGGATCTATCAAATTACCCGTTGCGGAAAAAGAAGTCACAAAGATCGTCGATTTCGCGATCGTCGACCACCCAGCCATCTTCAACGTCATCACGGGCACGCCTTGGCTAAACGCCATGAAGGAAGTCCCATCGATTTACCACTTAGGCATTAACTTCCCAACTCACAACATGATTGCCGTAATTTGGGGCTGCCAAAAGTAGTCGAAGCGCTGCTTCCTGGCCAAGCACAAGCTAAGACAAATCACGAACACGGCGATGGCAAAGGCCAAGCGCCCGAGGTTTGCCTAGGTGTCAGCCGAAAGTACTTCGGGCAAGGACAAAACAGAACCATCAATTCTAGCAACGGCCAGTGAACAACCAGTTCCAGTGCCCGACGCGTTATTCCCATCAAGGAAGACAAGTCTAACTGTAGACGTTGACTCAGAAACTGACGCAGTCGACACAAACACAACGACCGAGTAAACAGACTCGCCCAAACAAACCGAACTACGAGATGGCTTGATCCTCGAAAGAGGTACGTAGGCAGCTCGTCAAAAGACGAGTTCAGCTATCTCCCTCTCTTAAAAGGAGGGGGGTGAGTACATATATGAACACTCGTATATTCCCACATTCAGAAATAAAAAAATTTGCATTGTACTCGAGATTTTCAAAATATCTTCGACAATAAAGATTTCTTCATAAATTCGTAAATTGTCTATCATCCCGCAAAGAAACACTATGTTATACATCCATACAAGAGCAAAACGATTATTGCACCATCCCAAAACGAAAACTCACGAAAAATCATTCTACCTCGAAACGGATAAACTCTACCCCATCTTATCTCGGTCGAATAGTCAACTCCCAACCGAAGCACGTGATCCTGGTTCCATATTCTTACGCAGAGTGAGTTTCGGACAATGTAGGCGAGACATAATCTGAATTTTGCGAATACACCCCCATTCAATTCGCAACTATAAAACACTTGGCAACTGGCCCCGGCGAGCACTTTAGCCGTCTTAAACAAACACACCCAGGTCCGTCCTAAGGACAGATCCACAAACATTCGACTAGGATAAACAGCACGCTATAAAATAAATCCCAAATTTTGGTCAGCACTTTCAGGAGACTTAAATTTTTTCCTGAAGAGATGCCGACTCCGACCAGACAATTGATTAAAGCCGCAAACCTATCGCAGAATTTAAATCGGAACGAAGTCAGGTTAAAATCCAAACATGCAAAACGAAAGCCGATTAGACATCGCAAAGCCTTTAACCGAAAGTAAACCTAGGTCTTGCCCTAAACCCAGCACACTGATCCCTAACGGCTCGAGGCATGATATCAAAAAGATACGAGATCCTAAAAGCATGTCTCTTTGTCTGTATCTAAGCGTTCCAGAAACTTTGAAAATTCCTCGTACATCTCGCACAAACAACGAATAGGATGATCCAAAAAAAGGGAGGAAGTCGAGATGAGAACTCGAGTCTTCTTTCTACACTAAATGAATCCCAAACATCTTTCTAAAAAATACCCACTTATCATAACAAGCACTGTCAGAATAAGAGTTAATAAAAGATAGGGATTCGAGGCCACACTAGGCCAATGCCGCTACATACGACCATATTCGGCCGACAAATGAATAAAACAGAAACATGCATTAATACAGAAGAGAGCATTCTCGAATCAGTGGTGACCTCGCGATTACTCGTCAAAATCAAAGCACCTTGTCATCGATCTACCGATCGAATAGTCATTGACATCCAGAGGAGCCGTGGGCTGGTTTACCACGCCCGTCTCATCGGCATTCCCCACCTCAGCCTCCACCGTGTCACGAGTGACAGGAATCGGGTCCCATTGTTCCCAAAACCTCTCCTCGATCTGAGGAACCGCAAAGTCGATTTCGCTCTTGTTCATGCACCCTGTCTGCCACACATATTTGGCACCGAATGAATAATCAGGAGCCGGCGTGAGATATAGCCCGCCCACAGCGCCGCGGCACTCGCGATAATCTTCAAAGTCCTTGTAACCCTTCGTAAGCTCCTCGAATTCATGCGAGAACTTTTCACGACGGGTTTTCATGACTTCGGCCATTTCTCTCTTCCCTCGCCTATAGGCACGACGAAACTCCGTCGTGACCTACTCCCTCTCACGATGGGAACTTTACAAATCATGTCTCAGACGAGCGATCTCATTATTGGCTGTCTCAGCCCTGAACTGAGCCATGTGTGCCTCGCGGCAGCTCACGTCAAGAGCTCGGTTCATCATAACGATTCCTTGCGAAATATCTCGAAGTCAAGAAAAAGTTCGCCTCGAAAAAGAACCATAAAATATTACCTCATTGACCATCCGCGATGCTTGGGTAAACTCCTGGGCCCTACTAGATCCACCTGCGCCCGGAGGATAATCAAAACCAAGCAGCTCATCGAGATCGTCCCGTTCACCACTACTCTCGCCTACCTGACTATTTAGGTAATCTCTTAGTATATTATCAGAAGAGCACCGCTCGTTAGCCACTTCATCCTCGACATAGATGTGTTTGCCCTTCCTAGTCTTCGATCTTTCTTCTCTCGTGCGAACCATGCACGGAAAAAATCCATCCATGGACGCCTTCGATTCTTCCTCAACCGGAAGAACTGGCTGGTACCGAGAACGGTAGAGAGCAACAGCACGATGGACCCTTTTTGGGTTAAACGTTGCCCAAAAGCACGGGCGACCGCGAAGAAAGTCTAGGATGGTATCCAGACCTTTCGGACTCGAAGGGAAAAGATTGGTCTCTGAAAATAAAATGTGAACAAAACGTATTAGAGATTGAACTTCACCGAAAAAAGAAAAAAAAAAGAAAAGGGGCTACACTTGATCAAGGATACCTTTCAGCCCCATCTAGTCCTAAAGACGGAGAGGCCATCTTCTTCTATAGACGCATCGTCAACACGACCAAAAAAGAAGTGCTTCTGCCATTCATGATAGTTCGACACGAATTCGCTTATGCTCATCATCCCCGACCAGGGCCCTCAACTGAATGATGTACGACTTCCCGAATGGTTTAAGCGTAGCGTCGAGATGGTTTGCATCGAGGGTTATACCCAAATCGTAACTCAGCATGAGAATCCCGACAATATGCTGCAAACCACAAAGGTTTATTTGACTATTCGATATCATGGAACAATCACGAAGTCGCGCTATGACCTCAGGAATAGGAAACCATAAATGGCATTGCGTTAGGTACACCTTGTAACAGGTAAAGTAACCCTCGGGTGGAAACTCATCAACGTCTCCAGCCTCCGGAAGACAAAACTCGACTATTTCAGGAACTCGGCAATGGCTCCAGATGGTATCAAGCCCATTCGGACAGCTTTTGCCAGGACAACCCTCTACGAGGTCAGCACGAAACGGAGGCGAGGCCCACGTACCAGGTCTGGGGGGTTTCACGTCTCCCTTGAATGCCTATTATGCCTCAGTTTCTTCAGGATCGACCGAGTGAGCCGAGAATTCCACCTTTGACACAACATCATTATGTTGGGAGATGGAACCATCGGGGACATAATGGTCATCACGAGACTTTGGGGAAACCTTTCTTCTCGAAGAAATAACTTTCTTTTTACCAAAGGAATGAAAGAGAGGAGAAAATCTTTTGATTCTTAAAACATTTTGTGGAAATGTGCAAGTGAAGAATTTTTGAAACCACTCCACATACTTATAGAAGAAAGGATTCACTATTTCACCACCAGACCTCAGACGTCGTATTACGCCAAATTCATCCAATATGCATAAAAATGCTCGCAAGAACATCACAATTCAGACAAGCTGGGGGGCTAACTGCTGGGGTCAAAATCGGTTACGACAAAATCAACATCGGAAACCTACAGGGAAAATGTGTTCTTTGTGAAAGAAAGAGATAATGTCTCAGAAAAACTGGAACGGGAAAAATCGAGGTCAAAACTTGACTGACCACAAAGGAGCAGTCTGTGCAACTAAGCCATCATGAAGAGTTTCTCCAAAGACATCGGGTAAACGTATCCCCGAAAGAAAATATGACAAAATGACTACAAGACTCGATTTTCGAACTCCCCAGACGGAGAAGATGTCCGAGCAAGACGTACATCTTGTCAAACGGGAAATCAAGCCACATGGGCCTACCAACTCGCCCGTTTGGTTAGTTGAACGGCACGGACCAACCAACTCTCCCGTACAGCGAGTTGGACGAAACAGACCGACCAACTCGCTCGTACGACGAGTTGGATGACACGACACGGCCAAGTTGCCCGTTCGGCGAGTTGGACTGGTCCAACTCGCGGAACAAGTGAGTTGGATGGATCGACACGACCAACTTGCCGAACGGGCGAGTTAGGTGGCACGAGCAATTCGACTCACTCTTTCAGGAAGTCTGATCAATCAATCCATTTTCACCTCGTCTTCGTTAACTACCTATTTCGATAATTTATCTTCCGTCTCAATCGGGATTGACATTGGAACTTTACCAAAATAACTCGTTTTCTTGAGAAAGAATCGGGTCGATCGTATGAGATGGTAACTGTTAACTAAACACCTAGAGCTAAATTCCCCATACGAAAGATGCTACCTCTCGGATGACATCGCCTAATTCATAAACCGGCCCAATGAGGTCTAAAGCTCAGATGATGGCCCATTCGTAATTTTATCCAAAATCAAGCCCCAACTTTGTGACGGTTTATCTTTTATTTTGCAGGAAGGGATAAATGTTAAGTTCAGAAGATAAATGTCAGATTGAAGGATAAATGTTAAATTTTCGAATTAATCATGAAGATCGAGGAAAAAAGAATATTTCCGCAAAGCGATAAATTCGACCAAGGGAAGAAGAGGAAAGAGAAAACCACCTCTGGAGGAGTATATAAGGACTTCAAGGGTGATGATGCAGAGGACACACGAAAATCTCCACTCATAGCAAACATAGCCTAGCACTTAAAACGTTTAGGCAACTTTCCGTTTTTGTTATTCAAGCTGCGACTCAACTAGGGTTTTGCAGTCTTAGGTTATTAGACCTAGAGATCTCGCTGAGAGCTCTCATAGCCAAGGCTCCTATCCCGTTGTAAACTCTCATACACAAATTCGTAATAAGACATCTATTTGTTCTCTTTTCGATTCTTACTTTGTTTCTCGATATTTACTTCGTATTTTGACTTATTGACGTGTGGTTTAGCAGATATTCAGGACCTCTGGGAAACTAGGGTTTACCTGCGTTCCCAATTCAATGGAAATCGATAGTGTAAATTTCGGTTCCCACATTTGGATCTAGTGAGAAACCTCCTCTTGCACCTGAGAGCACAAAAACAAAGAGAAAGAACTATTGTTAAACAAATTAAAATAAAATGCTATAGACTATAGACTGAAAATGATCTTTAATTCTAAGGTGACAATTGGGTCTCGTCAACAGCGTCAGGTTTTAATCCAATTATCTGAATGCAGTTGTGCAGTAGTAATATGGTATCAAATCCACAAGGATCGATGACCACACATAGAGTTATCAAACAATTACTAGCTAAAGCGAATAACATGGATTGTTTGAGTGTTTTTAGTTTCTTAAATTCAAAAATGCAAGAACAATGAAGCAATAATTAATAAGAGCTTGTGAAAAAGCAAGTATTGGATCATGATAATTATCAGTTTTGATCACACAACAGCAGACAGATGAAGAAATTATATCAACGTCATGAACTCAACTCACAATGGTAGCGCTAACCTACTCATGTAGCGCTAACACCTTATGTTCATAATCCTAAATACTAGCTTCGTCTGTATCTCAAATGTAAACTAGCTTTAGCTTCACATTTGATCAGTTCAAATTGTGCACTAACATCAACTTATGTTGGTTACATAAACCTTGCTCATCTACTGATATTTCAGGAATTCAAATTTTTTGCTGCGATGAAAATCCTAGAATCATAGGCTAGGTGATCATCAATTATCAGCCTTAGAAAACCTGTAGATAAATATTCAAGAATTATATATCCCTAATCTAATAGTTTATAGATCAACACATCGAAAAGTCTCTTAGTTAGAACCCCAAAACCCAAGTAGAAGACTAATCACTACTATTCAAACAAAACAGTAAGAAATCAGAGAACAAAACATCATTAATTGTATTGAAATAGAGAAATGAATAAGAAATTTTTCTCCAAATGAGTAGAGAAGTAATCTCCTTCCACAAGTCTAAAAATTGATTCAAAATTTCACAAACTGCTCACAAATCACCGTCTTACACTCTCTGAACAAAACTAATGACAGAATACAGAATAAACTCTAGTTAGCTGGTCAAATTCAGACAAGATGGTCGGACTTGTCATCTGAGATCAGTTAACCAGTGTACGGACTGACTGATACACGTTTTTGCGGAAACGATGACTGAATCAAACATATACTGATAGGCCAAGAGAAATGGCGGGAACAGTTTATCTGGCGGTTACTAGGCAGTTATTGGAATTGTTAACTGGTGAGCAGTTATCAGAGTGGTTACTATGCAGTTCCAGAGTGTTACGGGACGACTTAAATGACCTGGACAGTTACTGAACTGCTTAAAAACTGTCACTTGGCGGTTGTCCAAGCTAGATTAGTAGTTATTGTTTTTTCCAGAATAAATAACTGTCCAGATAGACAGTTACAGATGGTACTGGGTGCGGGAGCAGTTGAGAAAGGGTTTTGGTGCGGTTAAGGCCAAGATGTAACCGCCAACACCTTTTTAATTCTGATTTTCGTGTGCGAAGGCACATATTACTTTCCACACAAGTTTCTAGAAAACACACACAGAGAAAAATACCACGAGAGGGACAGACTGATCGTAACAGAGAGAATGACGGTTGGAGGGCCAATCTGAGTCTCTTCTGGTGGTCGCGAGCCTTTCTGGGTTGACGGCAAGTGGTTCCGATTGATCTGATCGTGACTAATTATCCGAGAGCGCCAGATACCAGATCGATGGGATCTAGAGTGGGTCAAGGATTTTGCATATGCATGATATGTGTCTGATGAAGTGATGAACCGGGGACGAATGAATCGAAAGCGTGTTCTGCTAGATACAGCGGTTATGGTTCATGCCAGAGATTTTGATGCATATGAGAACCATGTCTGATGAATCGTGGGTCTAACAAGTACTGGTTTGAGATGTGTGGATCGTGACTGGAGAGGAGGTGATTATTCTTGATGATGATCGAGTCTGAGGATTCTGGTGGAAGGCGATCATACTGAAGATCGCGGAACATTGTTAAGAGTTTCTCAATGGTTATTGCTCAGTATGAGCAGTTAATGATAGTATGCGACCAATAGGATGATGGATGATCCAAGGCGAGTCAAAAAGAGGTATTATCGGCTCTGTTTCAGTCGAGTCTGAGATAAGAAGCGTTCGGGTTGCGTCATGCGATCGTGACTGGATTATGTAATGGAGAGAATCGACTGGAATTAAGACTGAGCTTTCTGATAAAGTCTTTCATTTCAGGGATCACACCACATGAAGAGAGGGATCAGGATCCAAGAAGGGATGCATCTAACCTTGAGTTAATCTAAGGGGAAAACTGGCTGATGGAAAGACTTAGCCGACATATGTGTTGTGTGATATACTAGCTGGTAATGGTGTATAAGCTCTTAATGCACACCCTATGACATATATGAACTGCTGAGAGGATTGGCGTGTAGTTCTTGACCTGATCCGAATGGCTATGATGGAGCATTGCGGAACCTGAAGGCCGTTGAGCCAAGTTTGGATATGCTGACTGATCAGGATGGATCAATATCCGAGTGTGAGGCATTGAGCATGGTTAGCATCTGGTATGTTCTGGATTGAATAATAGGCTGTATGGCCGAGTGTGAGAGACAGTGACAAGGAGGAGTCAAATTCTGATTGAGGGCTTTTAAGCCGAGTGTGTACTGACTGGTCACGATGCGACCCGTGACTGGTTCTGAAGCACTGAGAATGGCTAGCATACTGTTTGATCTGGTTGGCTGGTTGGAGACCAAACCGTCTCTCTTTGTTACTTGTTCATGTAGGGATGGTTTGCTGAGTGACTAAGAAACATTGGATTCAGTCAAGTGTTTTATCGAGCTAAACTAGGGAAGGAAGCATGAGGATAATAACGATGGATCATACGGATGGATGAGCAATCAACCAAGGACCAAGGCAGTAAGGTACATGATTATATTGAATTGATTCTTAGTGTTTTTCTAGGATACTAAATTAGACCTAGAGAAGACTGTGTACTAAAATGTACCTCCTTGAGGAAATAGAGATAAAAATCCTATGTATAAGGACAAATCTTCAAAGGACTATGTTTTGTCGAGGAAGACGACCCACAAACGTACAGGTGGTAAGGAAATCCAGGTCGAGACCCTTCAAGTTTCATCAGAGCGATTATGGTTCCAAGACAAGGAGGTAAGCAAGAATCAAGATTATCTAGACCGAATGGACATGTATAATGCTAAGGGTGAAACATTGAAGGACTGACTTGGAGGTTAGTAAAACTCAATGCATCTGAATTCTGAAGTGAAGAAATGGGAATGATTGACTAAAAGTTTCTAAAGATTAAGGAATAATTAGCAGACCAAAGTCAAGATTAATCAACTGGTTCAAGAAAGCCATAGATGATTCGGAAATCTCTAAGTAAGACAATGAACTGTCAAATACCAATAAGGTCAGATATGGAACAAAGGAGCTGATTATTAAGAATCTGAATGTACAAAGCGTCCAGATACGAATCAGGAAGAGAGATTACAATGAACAAGTGTTTAAGGAAAAGATCCTCTGAACAACCTGAATATCATGATTGGAAATGGGAAGGGAATGTTGTCTAAGAACTGAGATGGAGGTCTCAATGAAGGGTGGTCGAGATTCGAGAGAAACTGGCTTAAGCAATGGATGAATTCATGAGAGACAATCTGGCAGAATCAAAGGATCGGGAAACTGAGATGGACAAGTCGTCCATGGAAAAGTCTAAAGATATATGACTAAGGCATTGGTGCTGGAATGTGGAATAGAGAACTTACATTCATGAGTATAGCTTTGTGAGAATGCTTAAGATGGACTCTATGATTTTCAAAGAGATGGACAAGCTGGTCCAAGAAATTAGAACTCAAGGTTCCATGAAGGGATTGGAGAATCCGGAGTAAGACTTTCATGTAGCAAGTGGTGATTGTGAGCAAGTCAGAATATCGAAAAGTGGACAGAAGAGTTGTCAAGTAGACTAAGATGAATTGTCATAGTAGGTTTGTGCGTTTCGAGAGTTGATGTGGGAGCCGAAATTTACACTATCGATTTTAGTGAACGGAGGAAAGTAAAGAAAACCCTACTTTCCTTGAGGTCTGAATTCTCTGCAAGCCAAAGACAAGTAATCGAATAAACGCAGAAAATATGAAAAGATAACAAAACCAATTAAGAAAAGTTAGATCTTTATTTTGAATTCGCATAAGAGCATAGAGGTTATTACAACATATTGTAAAAGCTTCGGCCGCAAGAGCTGTCAGCGAGTTTTCTAGTTCTAGCCGCCTAAAAACTCAAATCTAGTTGAGTCGCAGATCAATAACAAAAGACGAAGAAGACACAAAAAAGCTTTTGTTGATTCTGGACTGCACCTTACAGAGAGTTGAACAAGAGATCGAACTGGCTTTGCCTGTTCATCTAGAAGTCGAGTGCAAGACATAGAAACGAAGCATGTCAAGTATAGTGCCTAAAGTTCCTCAGTGCTAAGTTTTTTTCTGAGAATTGTAGTTCCTTTGCGTCCCTCTCCCTTCTTTCTATTATATAAGTCTCCGAGGTCGGTCTTCCTTTTCTGCCCTTGATTCGAGTTTATCCTTCTGCGAAAATCTTCCTTATCTTCTCGACTTTTCCATAATTATCTCTAAACTTAAAAATTATCTTCTTTTCCAATTGTCTTCAGCAGGTATCCGGTACACCATCATTTTAATTGGGCTCATTCTCGTTTAATATCGTAAGTGAACCTTTATCGCGTTTTAGACCGTTTCGGGCCGTTTTGTGATTTAAAATGTCATCTCCCCGATCCTAGATAGGGTCGCTGGACAGACAATGCTGCGAGGGGGCAAACCAGTCAGGTCATACAACCAATAACAAGAGTTCCATGGTCTAGAAGGAGGGTTAAGGGCATTAGAAGACTTAACCTTAGCTAAATTTAGGATGAGCTGGACGTGTTATATGGCAGCTCGGTGGGAAGTATGGGCAGCTGGAACAGCTGGACGTAGCTGAGCCTAGCTCGGCTAGCTCACACTAAGTAGCTC
>CAJHQP010009671.1:0-21502 GCA_905132765.1 Moricandia arvensis
AGTCTTCGGTAAGCCGTATGGATGTCTTTTATAAGTCTTCCGGAGGATGTCTTCTTGAAGTCTTCTGTAAGTCTTCGGTAAGTCGTCTGGATGTCCTATGTAAGTTGTTCCGAGGATGTCTTCTTGAAGTATTATGTAAGTCGTCTTGATGTCTTCTGTAAGTCTTCCGGAGGGATGTCTTATTGAAGTCTTATGTAAGTTGTCTGTAAGTCTTTGGTAAGCATTTTTCCCTCTGCATCAAGTCCGGTATATTGGAAAAGGAGCCCTACCATTCCCATCAACCTGAAGTTCTGAACGAGCACATATATCAACTAAATCCAGTCTTGACTTCAAATTATCCTTTGTTTTACCTGAACCGTTAAGGATCGTGTTCATGAGATTGTCAAAAAAGTTCTTCTCAATATGGCATGACATCTAACTTATGCCTTAGCAGATGATCCTCCCAGTATGGCAGATCCCAGAAAATACTTTTTTTTGTGCCAGTTATGTAGTTCTCCAACAGCATCTACCGGAAAATGCTCATGTCCACCGACGTCTGGCGTCCTTGCTGCACCAAAATCTCTTAGTTGTGTCTTAAAACCTTTCCCACTAACTTTTTCAGGTGGACCATCAAAACCTGCTTGTTCTTCCTAAACAAAGTCTTACTCCGATGGTATGGATGATCAGGTGGTAGGAATCGTCTGTGACAGTCAAACCAACATGTTTTTCTTCCGTTCTTTAGTTGGAAAGCATCTGTGTCATCTTGACAATATTGAACATGATAGCCTCCCATGCGTTGTCCATCCAGATAACATACCATATGCTGGAAAATCACTTATTGTCCACATTAGTACTGCCCGCATTTCAAAGTTCTCTTTACACGAAATATCGTATGTTTCAGCACCTTCAGCCCATAGTTGTTGCAACTCATATATTAATGGCTGAAGAAACACATCAAGTGATCTCTTAGGATGCTCTGGTCCGGGAACGAGAATGGAGAGAAACAGAAACTCTCGTCGCAAGCACAAGTTTGGGGGTAAGTTGTATGGTGTAACAATGACTGGCCATAGAGAATATTGTCTTCCACTCTTCCCATACGGGCTGAAACCATCAGTACATAATCCAAGGTAGACATTTCTTCTCTCATACGCAAAGTCGGGATACTTTGATTGGAAATGCTTCCACGCTTTTGCATCTGAACGATGTCTAATCTCACCATCTGTTGAGTGCTCCGCATGCCATCTCATTCGTTGCGCTGTACGTTCCGAAAGATAGAACCTCTGCAACCTTTCCGTCAAAGGCAAATACCATATCCTCTTATATGGCACTGGAACTCTTCCACTCGTATCTTTATAACGAGGCTTCCCACAAAATTTGCATGTAATCCGCTGGTCATCCGCCCTCCAACAAATCATGCAGTTATCGCTGCATACATCTATTACTTGATAAGATAAACCAACACCAGCTACGAGTTTCAGAACCTCGTAGTATGAACCTGGAGAAACATTATCCTCAGGTAGAATACCTTTAACAAAATCAGCTATCGCATCCACACAATCTTCAGCCAAGTTATAATCTGTTTTAACGCCCATCAGTCTTGTAGCAGATGATAAAGCTGAATGACCATCTCTGCAACCTTCGTACAATGTTTGCTTTCCAGCATCCAACATATCATAAAATCTCCTAGCTTCTGCATTGGGTAAATCTTCCCCTCTAAAATGATCATTTACCATCTGCTCAGTACTTACACCATAATCTACATCCGTTCTAATAGGTTCTTCTAATCTAACCGCCGGCTGAGGTTCACTAGTACTACCAAGTTCTTAATTAGTTTCCCCATGATGATACCAAATTTTGTAACTTCGTGTAAACCCACTCAAATATAGATGAGTCCAAACATCCCACTCTTTAATAACCTTTCTATTTTTACAATTAGAGCAAGGACATCTTAACTTACCTGTTTCTGCTTC
Source organism: Moricandia arvensis (assembly GCA_905132765.1). Lineage (NCBI taxonomy): Eukaryota > Viridiplantae > Streptophyta > Magnoliopsida > Brassicales > Brassicaceae > Moricandia > Moricandia arvensis. The sequence goes on from CAJHQP010009671.1 coordinate 1,950, forward strand.
CGGTTGTCGGTGAACTAACCCCATGAATTCGGTTATACCTCGTTGGTATTCTTCCGTAAGCAATCTCGTGTCCGGATCCAAATGAGGTCGATCGATCCAAGAACGAAAATAATTTGAAGAAGACATGTTTTTTTGAAACCAAATTCGTGATAGTAGGAGGGAAGAAGAAGAAATGGAGTGGAATGAAGAGGATGAGGGGTGGCTGAATTTATAGATGAATCCTGCCGACATACTGAGGAAATTCCGAGGAGAACCGACACTTCCTCGGAATTTTTAAAATCCCCCCAACGGCTCTCTAACGGCTACAAAAGTCCTCGGAATTTTTGAAATCACCGTCAGTTTTTTCCGACGAACCCGGTTTCCTCGGTATTCCCTCAGAATATACCGAGGAAGTGTGGGTTCCTCGGAATTTCCTCGGAATTTCCTCGGTTTTTCATCAGAAAATTCCGAGGAACTCAGTTTCCCTCGGTATGTCCCTCAGAATAACGATGTTTTCTTGTAGTGTTCCTAGCTAAAGCAACGTCGTATCATTAAACGTTCTTTCAAAAAAACTGTAAAAAAAATTAAGTCGAAATATGGCCCAAAGAGGCCGAGAACGCGGCTAAAGACCCACTTGCGATTTCATACGAAATTGAGCCATGCAATGTCATGATGGTGTATCTACTCGAAGAAGAAGATAAATCTGGCGAACAGAAAAAAAAATGTCAAGTTTCCAGGATAATGATGAAGATCGAGATAAAAATGAATATTTCCTCGAAGCGATAAACTCGACCTAGGGGGAAAAAGGAAAAATGAACCAACCTAGAAGACATATATAAGAAGAGCTAAAGCTAAAGGCGCAGGGCATCCGAAGATTTAGACCTACAATAACTCTGCTAACTTAGAAGAATTTAGAATATAGACGACTGCATACTCGAAACTTTACTTAGATCTTTCTCCATCTCTATTTTGAGATTCTCTTTGTTAACTAGATTCTACTCGTTTTGTTCTTCGGAAAATCCTGTAGCTTTGTTTCTATCAATCAATAAAATGCCTTTGTGCAACTTACTTTCGATATTTTGTTATCTCTTTCTTCTTCTTTTTCGTGTGTTTACGTTGATAATCCAGGACCTATGGGAACGTCGGGTCCTCTTGGATTTTCCTTAATTTACGGAGGTTGATAATATAGATTTCGGTTTCCACAGTTTGGCGCTAGAAGGAGGGTGTGTCGGATTCTCTAATAAAAATCACCGAATGACTTAAAAACGATATGCCTAACCAAACGGGCGGCGACGTCATCTCCTTAATGGAGAGAGCAACGACCGTCTCGGCCAAAACTCTCAACGATCTCCCTGTTATCGAGCTGACAGTCCCAGAATATCGATCTCACAAGGATATTGGCCGACACCGGAAGCTCAGCCGATATCATCTTCAAAAACACCCTCGAGATAATGGAAATCGATCCATCCAAAATTGCGGAAAACCCGAGCCTGGTAGTAAGGATCTCGGGGGAAGCTACCATGACTCTTGGTACAATCAACCTCTCGTTTAGAGCCGACAGCATAACAAAAATCGTGGAGTTCCTAATTGTCGATCGACCCACATCATATAACACGATCGTAGGAACTCCATGGCTGAATTCAATGCAGGCCGTCCCATCAACATACCACATGTGACTCAAATTCCCAACACGTGCGGAACTGAGACCATCTAGGGAGATCGGAGAATTTCACAAGTCTGCGGTGTATCTACTCGCAGAAGAAGATAAATCTCGCGAAAACAGAAAAACGTCAAGTTTCCAAAGATAATGATGAAGATCGAGATAAAAAAGAAAATATTTCCGCGAAGCGATAAACACAACCTAGGGGCAAAAAAGGAAAAATGAATCGACGTAGAAGGCATATATAAGAAGAGCTAAAGCTAAAGGCACAAGGCTTCTGAAGATTTAGGCCTAGAATAACTCTGCTAGCTTAGAAAAATTTAGAATATAGACGGCTGCATACTCGAAACTTTACTCATCTCTTTCTCCATCTCTGTTCTGAGATTATCTTTGTTAGCTAGATTCTACTCGTTTTGTTCTTCGGAAAATCCTGTTACTTTGTTTCTTTCAATCAATAAAACGCCTTTGTGCAACTTACTTTTGATATTCTGTTCTCTCTTTCTTCTTCTTTTCGTGTGTTTACGCAGATATCTGTGACCTCTGGGAAAGTCGGGTTCTCTTGAATTTTTATTAATTTATGGAGGTTGACAGTGTGGATTTTGGTTCCCGCAGTGATCTGCGTTTAATCGGAATCTACAGCCAGGAATGTTTTGCAAAAGAATCGCAACTATTTTTTTGTTTACTTTAATTGCGGAAAATTTTCTATTAGTATTGAACCTTTGCTCCTCATTCATCTCTTCTTTCTTGAGAGATTTTTTCAAATCAAGATGACTTCCTCTCACTATGAGCCAAGAAGCAACAAGTCTGGGATGGGCGCTGCCCTTCAGGCGAGTTCGTCGAACTCTCCTTCTCCATGTGGCATTCCAACTCATGTGTCTGAGAATCTCTCTTTTCAGGAAGATCTAACTCGCCGCTATGCCGAGGCGGGGGGGACCTCATCCATGTTGATCCGACAGACCACTCCGTCTTTACTGTTGCCTTGAACCCTGCTGCGGAGTTACCATCTTCCTCTCCGATTTTTCATGTAGGTGGAGTGACTGCAGCAGAGGTTTCGGCACAGCCAACGGTTCTTCTACGACTCCGGTTTATTTACCGATACTGAACAAGCTCTTGAGTCAATGCCTCCTCCTCCGGCTAAGAAGGAAATTGTATTGGGGTTACGTGACCTTAGTGCCACTCCCATTGTTTCGCCGAAGGGTCGTAAGGTGCTTGTACAAACCCCAATACAGCTAAGAAGAGGAGATGCGTCAGAGGAAGTGAGATCGGGCCTTTGCCCCTAGGGGCTTCTAGTTCGATTTTGATAACATCATACCGTGCCAAAGTTTTCTTGAAGACCCATTTTCGGTGTGTTAGAACTTTTCTCATTTCTCTTTGTTTCACAATTTGTGTGTTTGATTGATGGATGATTAACGATTGCGGATCATAGGTCGAGCGTCTTTCAAATGAACTTGCTGAATGGAAAGATAGATTTTCATAGATTGAGGCGAAGTTGGGAGCTATCGAGGAAGTAAGTTCTCTCGAGGTGTCAAGGTTGGAGAGTCGGATTAGCGAATTAGAGAGGGATCTCAGGAAGATAGCGAGTTCCTTGCTCAAGGAGAAGAAGACTAGAAGGGAAAGGCTTCGGAGTTCCTTCGTCTGCAGCGTCAAACTGACCACGAAGAAGGCTCGTCTAGCTGCAGGGTCGCAGAGGCCAAGGCCGAGTTTCAGGATCTCTTGGCGAGGGTTGCTAGTTCCCTTTACTCTCTGAGTGATGTTCACGGAAGGGATCTTGCTTTGGCGGTCATCAAAGGGGGCGTCCAGATACTTCAGGGAGAAGGAGCTTCATCTCTAGAGGCCAGGCTCTCTATTCGTAAAGAAGAACTGGCAGCCGTAGAGGGGGTTTTTGATTTGATCCTTGCTGATCTAAAGTCCGAGTGCATACTTCTGCCGCCTTTGGATACCATCGAGGGGCAGGATCCCGTGGACGTTGAGATTTGCGATGTGGTCGAGGAAGGAGTAGGCGACACGGATTCAATCACTGGTGACGCAATGGACGAGGACGAGGTCTTGTCTCTCGCGGATGAGTAAGGTTATCGTTCCGTTGGGGATGTTTAATTGTAATGTTTTCTGCTTATGTTTGATTTGGCCGTGTGCGGCCGTTTCTTATGTTTTTGGGACTTGGAGTATGCGGCTTTGAATCCCTACCGCTTTGCGGCTTTATTAATAAATGGTACATTATGCTTTGAAAGCGTAAGAGCGTGTGTAGAGGGAAGAATACGAGTTGTCCTCTCGCATCGAACTCTTTGCAAATCGTCACATTCGTCGTTCATCTTTGGCAAAAATTTGAAAAATGTTAATTTTGTGAAATCATATGAATGTATGAACATGATCAAATGGAATTGCTTTAGGATCTCGTATCAGTTAGATATCATGCTTTGAGATGTTCGAGACCAATGTTCTTGGCTTAGGGTACAACCTAAGCCTAGTAACGGTTTAGAGTTTGCGGTGACTATTTTGGCTTATGTTACTCATAACATTTTTGACCTGGTACTGTTTTGATATTAAAGTCTGCGATGAGTTCTCAGCTTATATGACTTGCTTTGATCGGGAACCGAGCATCTCTCCAAAGATAATTTTGAAGCCGTCTGGAAGTGCTGACCAAATTTTTGGATTGCTTTTATAGCACACTATTATCCTTGTGTCGGATGTTGGAGAGCTATCTCTATGGTAGGAGATGACTTAGTCTTTTTAGGACGTTAAAGTCATTTGTTGTGATCAGCAACAAACATGATGGTAGATGTTACCGTTTTGAGTCTTCGCAGAAAATAGGTTTTTGAGAAGATGTTAGTCTGTATGACTGTTTGGACTTCAAAGATGGAGGTTTCATCGAGGAAAGTATTTTGTCGAAAAACGGTCTTTTCAAGCGTTTGGAACGTCTTGCGATGCTGAACGTTAGTTTTTCTTTTGTTTTCCGCATTTCTTAATTGAACATTCACTGGTTTGAAGAGTTTATCGGTTGTTAAATAGGTTTGATGATATAGATTTTTTTTCTGAAAATTGTTTGTTATTTCTTAGGCGTTGTTTTTAAGCGTTTTGTTTTCTTGTTTCTAACCTCGAAGTTCCAGTTTGTACGAGAGGTTAGCGAGACTTATTGTAAGTATGTCCACGTTTTCTGTTTTGCTTACTTTGTTTAAAAATGTCGAGTTTGAGCAGGCTGAAAGATTTTTTTTTTAAATGGAAGTATACGAGCATACGTACACGTACCCCCCCCCCCTTTTAGAGAGGGGGACATCTGAACTCATCTTGTGACGAATTTCTTACGTACCCCTTTTGGGGATCAAGCCGTGTCGTAGTTCATTTTGTTGTGACGCAATTGTTTAGGGATTGTTTTTCTTCAGGTGCATCGCATTTCAGGTTCCCGGAATTTTGACGTCTTACAAGTTGAAGGTGTTCTGGAAAACATTGCGTAGGATTAAGTCACATTCCTTGAATCTGCGGCTATATACGTTCGAGTTTAGTACTTTGTGGCCGCTTGTTGATAATTTTGAATTCACACAAGGGCCTCACCCAAGTGCTCGTTGATGAGGTCGCGATCGTCTAATAGCATCAGATTGTTCAAGTCTTCGCGTTCCGGGTGTAGTCTCGTGCGGATTCCGGGGAACTCAACTTCTGCCAGGATCATGTATTCTGATCCATAGACGAATTTGAATGGGGTTTCCCTTATTTATCGTCTAGGAGTCGTCCGATGGGACCATAAGACCCCTTCGATGTCTTTGGTCCATCAACCCTGTTTTGCGTCAAAGCAGTTATTAAGCCCATCTAGGACATTTTGTTAATAGTTTCAACCTGGCCGTTACCTTGCGGGTCTGGAAGTCGACTTGGTTATTTGTATCTTCCATTCATCGCAGAACGCTTCGAATCTAGTGAGATGAACTGAGATCCATTGACTGTTATGATTTTGTAAGGGATTCGGTGCCTGTAGATGATATTTTTCCATACGAAGCATTCGAATTGGGCGTCTTTTCTGCTTGCGTATGAATCTGCTTTAACCCATTTCGAAAAAAAATCTGTTAGACTAGGAGAAAGCTTTTCTGTTTGGACTTATGCATGGGACCCACAATATCCATCGACCACCGCATGAAGGGGTATGACGCGGAAATTAACGAGAGTACTTCTGCGGGTTGTTGGATTGTTGGTGTGTGTCTTTGACATATTTTGCACTTTCGTGCGAATCTCTCGCAATCTTTGAACATCGTTGGCCAAAAGTAACCATGATTTTTTATTTTGATTGCGAGGGATCTCCCACCAGAGTGGTTTCCGCAAGATCCATAGTGGACCTCTTGCATGATTTACCCTGCTTTATCTCTTTCACGCTGGTCATAAGTGGTCCGGAGAACCTCCATTTGTAGAGTTCTCCATTTACTAGGACATATCGCGCGGCCTGGGTTTTTATTTTTTGGACCGCCCACTTTTCTTCTGGGAGAGCCCCATTGGTGATGTACGCTACGATTGTTTCCATCCATGGCTTATCGCAACCGTACTCGAACTTTTCCAAATTTTGCCTCGGGCTGGATGTCATCGTCGTTATCTTCTTGTGAGATTATTAAGTTTATGATGACCGGTGGCCTGATGCTTTGATGCTCTATAAATTCCACGGGGATTACTCTTTGGAGTCCCGGATCTGAGCTTGAAGATAAGGCCACTAATGCGTCGGCCTGGACGTTTTCCACGCGAGGAATTCGAGTGAGAGAAATTGATCGAAGTTCTTAGCTAGATTCTGGAGGAGTTTTAGGTATGTATCCATCCCCTCGTCTCTTGCTTCGTATTCCCCGCTGTATTGTCTTGCTACTAGTTGGGAGTCGCAATATGCATGGATATTACGTATCTTGAGACTATGATCTAGCCGCAAAGCCGCAATGACAGATTCGTACTCAACTTCTTTGTTTGAAACGTGAAAAATCATTCTAAATGATTGCTCCAACACTTCCCAAGTTGGCGACGTGATTTGAATCGGCGAGTACTTGCGACTTTGCAAGTTTTCACCCGATACTTGATATCATATTAACTTAGTTCGACTTCCCACTTTGCTATCCTCCCTGATTGACTGGGGCTGTGCGAAATCGTTCGTAGCGGGAACAATTTCAGGACTACGATCATGAGAGAGGAAGTACAGTCTCAGTTTTTGTGCTGACATCACGACGGTGAGTGCCAGCTTCTCCATTAGAGGGTACTGCATCTCGGCTTCCATCAAGGTTTTACTTACGTAAAAATTTGATTTTTCCTCGCCGTGCTCTTCTCTGATGAGAACGCCTCTTACAGCCGTCGTGAATACTGCGATGAATGAAAATAAAGGTTCCCCTTCGACGACTTCTTCAACAACTGGAGGAGTGGTCAGGTAATGCTTTAACTATTGGAAAGCTTTTTTCGCATTCCTCAGACCACTCAAATTTTTGTTCCCTTTAAGGTGTCGTAGAAAGGTAAGAATTTGTCCGTTGATCGTGAGATGAAGTAATTCAGCTCTGCTACATTCCTTGTTAATCTTTGTACTTCTCGATTTGTGCTTGGAGGGGCCCTTTCGATTACTGCATTGATTTTTTTAGGTTAGCTTGATTCCAAGATATGTGACTAAATAACCAAGGAACTCCCCTGATGCCACTGCGAACCTGCATTTGGCCGAGTTTAGTTTCATGTTATGAAGGTTTAGTCCTTCGAAACATTCCTGCAGGTGGGCGACGTGATCGCGTCCTTTGAGAGATTTTACAAGCTTATCATCGATGTAAAATTAATAGTTATTCCGAGTTGCTCGGAGAACATGCGGTTTACGAGTCGTTGTAAGTCACACCTGCGTTCTTGTGACCAAAGGAATTACTTTGTAACAATAGGGGCCGCGATCTGTGATAAATGCGGTTTTCTCGCGATCGTCAAGATTCATCATAATTTGGTTTTATCCCGAGAAGGCTTCCATAAAAGATAGGAGTTCGTTCCCTTATGTTGCTTCTACCAAGCGATCGATGTGTGGTAATGGGAAGCTATCTTTAAAACATGCCTTTTTGATATCGGTGAAATCAACGCAAACTCGCCACTTTCCATTTTTCTTTTTGACCACAACGGGGTTTGCGAGCCAGCCTGGGTATTTGACCTCTGTTATGGATCCAGCTTTGAGGAATTTATCGACATCGTCATTGACTGTGGCGGCGGCATTCTGGTCCCAGATTTCGTGTCAACATTGAGTTAATGTCGACAAGTTGGGTCGACATTGAGTTCATGACATGTTATGTTGATGTCGATTCCTAGCATGTCTTTTGCAGCCCAAGAAAACTTGCATATGTTCTTTTCTATAAGCTCCGCTTTCAAGGGCTCGCAAAGGTTAGCGCTGATTTCAATGCAACGCTCAGAAAACTTCTCATCGAGACATACTGACACAACAGGTTCGCATGTTGGTTTGCACTTTTCTTCTATGGCCTCGTCTTCCATAATTGCCGAAAGATTTCCGTTCATCATGTTCTAGGGAGTTTTATGGAAGTCGATTTCATTTTCTTTTTCAACAGAATTTTTTCCATTGAATGCTTTCATTTCAATTATGTGGCGAAACAGACTTGCGATATTTTTCGATCTCCCCATATTATTTCGATTCCGGAGCTAGTCAGAAATTTGACACACAATTTGTGTGTCGAAGGCATAACGTGCATGGAATTTAGCCATGGAATGCCCATGATTGCGTTGTACGAAGTAGGGCGATTGACGACTAAAAATTCCACAACTTGGTAATGCTCCTATCTTTAGCCGAAAAGTTAATTGAGCCGAGGGTCATAGTAACTTCTCCCGAGAATCCCATTATCGGACTCGACTCTCAGTGATTTCAGAGAGCTTGATTTTCATTCTTTTGAGCGTATCATTGAAGATAATATTGTCTGACTTCCAGTGCCAACCAATACTCTTGCAGCATTGATATACTAGATTATCAACTCGATGACAAGGAGACCGTTGTGAGGGTTGGCCTGATCGGCTGTTGCTCTATCCTTGAAAGAAATAACGGTGTTGTCTGTTTGGTTAGACATACCGCTTCATGATCGTTCGGTGATTATAGTGTTAGAGAATCCAACCCCCCTGTAACGACATGCTCCCGAAGTATTTTTATTTATTAAAGAATAAGATCGAGGAGAGGTTTCTTTGTAGAGAGCACTTGTATTCGTCAAGAATGGAATAAAACTCGATTTTCTCTAAGTATCGAATTGTCCTTGCTAACTAAGTATTATTAACTAAAACTAATGGTGATAACTAATCATAAAACGATCAGAGTATAAGCAAGGTATCGACGGACCGTGGAGCCAATTAAGGAAAGTTCGTTCATTCCGTTCATAGGGAAATTCATGATCGAATTGTTTATGGAATGTTTGTTCATTGTGTTTTTAGGATATGCATGTTAGATTTGGTGGATTGATTAATATGTTTGGCTAAGTCTTTTATTCGAAAAACGGATGTTTGATCTTGAAAACCTAGTCAGGAAATTTATAATGTGTTTAAGGAAAAGTAGTTGAATTGAGTTTATTAAGGAAATTTTTAAGTAAAGGGTTATGGACCTTGGGGTCGAAGGTTTGGCTACGGGCTCTAATGGACCAACGGGTCGCAGGTATGGCTTTGGCCGCAGGTACGGCTACGGCTACGGCCGCAGGTACGGCTACAGCTGCAAGTACGGCTACGTCCGCAGGTACAGCTACGGCCATAGGTTGGCTTCGGACAAAGGCTGATTGGACCTTCGGGTCGGAATGTTATGAAATGTTAAAGTAAAGGAATGATAGAACCATATGTTAGGTTGTTGTTTTTCATGCATGAAAATGGGTAAGTAATAGGAAAAAAGGCTAAGTAAGACATGATGGAAAATTGATTGCTAAGTTGATAGAATGGAACTGCTAGGTTGTTAGATTGGAATGTGGAATTTGATTGATTGATTATTGGACTATAGTGGGCAGTATTGAGCGTCCTCACTTGGTATTTTTTTATGCTCATGCCTCCTTTTGTGATGCAGGTGACGAGTAGTTTTTTGGACCAGAGCGTGGGACGATGAAGACCATCAGGACGGGGGTTTCAGTATTGGGATTGTTATGAGATTTTTATGAGAACTTTTACGAACCTTATTTCATACGATTATGATATATTTACTCGGATTTATTACCAATCTCAGTATTTACTTATGTTTACTTAATGAAAGGTTTCCATTTTTTTTACTTAGAATTTCTCTTACGACTTCACAAAGGATTTTTGGGTGGAGGCGTATTAATTTGGTATCAAAGCAGGGTAGACCAGTCATCCCCTTTATGGCTGGTCGTTTTTGAAAATTGGGATTTGTGGGAACAGGTGGAACGTACCAATTGTCTAAGTCTCGCACGAAGGATAAGTGTTCATGATTATGTGAATGGATTGTTATGAATGTGGTGCTATGAGGGAATTTCTTAGGAATGGCTAAGAGCGTTGCTGGGGACGAACAGGTCGTTAGTGTGAGCTAACATAAGTGTCACAACAGATGTAACATTGGAGAAACGTGAGGGATGTCAGGAAGAGGATAAGTGCTTTATGATTTATGTGAATGATTGTTATTGATGTGGTGTTATGAGGGATATTTCTTAGTGCAATGGCTAAGAGAATTGCTGGACGAACATGTGTTAGTGTGAGCTAACATAAGTGTCAAAGCAGATGGCTAACACTTGGAGAAACGTGAGGGATGGTCAGGAAGAGAATGTGAATGCAGGGATCGTGGGAAACATTGGGGCCGATGGAAGAACTGGTGCTGCGGGGGTCGATGGTGTTTCAAGGGGTGTGACCAATAACGAGATACCACCCCACCCCCAGGTGTTCCTTCAATGGATGCAGCAATGGTCAAACATAATCCCAATGATGAATGCATTTTTACGCAGATGTTTCAACGTCTTCAACTTCCGGTTGCAGCCTTGGTTCAGGCGGGACATAGGGCAAATGGGGTGCAGTAAGGACGACCATGGGCGCCAAGCTATTTGGAGCTGATGAACCAGATGACGAACCTCAATATGGGGCAGTTTACTGGTGGGTGTAAGCCGATAGAAGCAGACGAATGGAGAAGTCGGTTGGATCGTAACTTTATGTCGCTGCATTGCCCAGATGAGCACAAAAGAGACCTTGCAGTCTTTTTCCTTGAGGGTGATGCATATCATTGATGGCAAGGAGGACTTCGCAGAGACCCGATAAGGGTGCACGATTGGGATTCGTTTAAGGAGGAATTCACAAGGAAATATTTCCAACCGAGGTGCGTATCAAGTTGGATACCGCGCTCCTTGAGCTTCGTCAAGGCGAAAAATTGGTGTGCGACTACGAGCAGGAGTTTAACCGGCTCAAAAGATATGTTGGACGAGAGATGGACGATGAGCAGCGTCAAATTGAATGGTTCATGCGCATTATGAAGCCTGAACTTATGACCATGATGGTGAGCAAAGATTATCAGACAGTTGGGGAATTGGTTGAGAAATCAGGTTTAGTTGAGAGTAGAGGGGAGGAGGTTGCAACGCATGAGCGTTCATGGAGGAGCCAGGTGTCGTCGAGGCCTAAGCGAGTTGAGGACCAGGCGATCGGCGTGGCTGTGCCTACATGTAGAACGTGTGGTAAGATGCATCGCGGTGTTTGTCGTCAAGGTACTTGTGGATGCTTCAAGTGTGGAAGTATGGACAATCAAATCCGGGACTGTCCTAACGGAGGCACATGCAATTGTTACCGTTCTGGTGTTTCTGGACATCTGGCTCGAATGCATGGCACCAGCGAATCCGTAACAAGCTCATACGCCTGGTGAACGTCCGAAAGGGGATCAGCAACCACCAGCTAAGAGACAAAACGTAGCACCAAGGGTGCATATGCTGGACGTGGAGAATAAGGCAAACCCGATCAATGGTAATTTCTATCCCTTACACTATTTTATTATTGTTTGAATGGAATTCTTAGCATAGGGGATGCGTGAACGGTTGTGTATGAATTGTTAGTGTTGGGGGAACTGAAACCCACACTTTGTTTAACTCCGGGGTGTCACATTCATTTGTGCGTCCTGAAGTGGTTGCGCGTTGGGCATCTAAGAACGGTCTCGAAAAAGCATCAGGATGGTTCACGCGGCGGGTGGTGCGATGCTGAAGTCGAATGTTATTTATTGAGATGTGCCAGTTGTATTAGGTGATGTGGACATGCCTGGCGATCGGATCGTGTTACCAATAAAGGGGTATAAAGAAATTCTTAGAATGGACTGGTTAGCACACTATCGAGCTAAGTTGCACTTCGAGAAATGTTGAGTGACCTTTAATCGGAAAGAAGGGAAGCTGGTGTTTCAAGGGAAGAAGAGGGAGACTGGAATCCGGTAATAACGGCATTAAGAGCAGAACGGATGGTCGAGAAAAGGATGTGAGTCGTTCATAACAACGATCACCGTTGCTGGTGCGGATCGGGAAGTATTGTTGGGTGAAATTCCGGTGGTACAAGAATTTGAAGATGTGTTACAAAATCTCACCGGATTACCGCCAACGCGGGATGAACCGTTTATGATAGACTTGGAGCATGGAACTGCTCTTATTTCAAAAGCCCCTTACCGTATGCCTCCAACGGAAATGGCAGAGTTGAAAAAGCAACTGGAGGATTGATCGAGAAGGGTTTAATTAGGCTGAGCAGCTCACCATGGTGTGCACCGGTATTGTTTGTCAAAAACAAGGATGGTAATTTTCGATTGTGCATTAATTATCGAGGGCTGAACCAAGTGACAATAAAGAATAAGTACCCTTTACCTCGAATCGATGAGTTATTGGATCAGCTCAAGGGAGCATCGTGGTTCTCAAAGATTGACCTGGCATCGGGTTATCATCAAATCCCTATTGCAGAAGTAGACATTAGAAATACCGCATTCAGGAAAAGGTATGGACATTTTGAATTCGTGGTTATGTGATATAGCCTATTTATTACCAGTTTTAGGCCATGTTATAGGCTCTATTGAGGGTTTATTATGTGTGTCTAGGCTATGTTTTAAGGTCTTTACAGATCCATGTACGTTTTGGAGATATATGGAGATACTTGGAGATTTTTATAATCCGTAGCTGATCATTGAGAGAGTCGAAGTACAAGACTGTTGTCGATCGACGACACTACTTTGGCGTCGACCGATGTTACATGACCAAGATCGATCGATGATGAACACTTGACATCAATCGATGACCAATTCGCAGACAGCCGATCTCAATCCCAACTTAGAGATAAGACTCAAGATTACAAGATTACCTCTGGATGAATTTTGACCTAGATTTTAGGATTTTATATTTATACTTTATGTATTACACCAGTGCGGGAGAGCGCGTGTGAGGGGCGTGTGTGTGTGTGTGTGTGTGTGTGTGTGTGTGTGTGTGTGTGTGGCGAGTGTGTGTGTGTGTGGCGAGTGTGTGTGTGTGTGTGTGTGCATCAGCACTCCATTCTAGTTCTATGAATTATTTAGGGGAGAAGATTCATAACTCCGTAGGAAGATTTGTATTGGAAACCTAGTATTTTATCTATGCATTATATTCAGATTATCATTCTTACTTTAATTATGTCTGAGTAGTTATCAACTAGATTTAGGGTTGAATGATAACAATCATGGATAATCCCAAAAGTAGGATTGCTAGATTAAATTAATATCCATCAATTGAGTTGTGCTTAATGCTTGCACTCTAGAGTAGCTAACTAGGATCTCGAAAGTAGGACATTGACGACTACGAGAGTGGATTTTGTGCCAGAATAGACTCCATTGAACTAGGTTGTTAGGCACATGCGAGAGCTGGTCTAATTAGCTTGGTGAACATATCAAATCTCGTTCACACTTCCTTCTGATTTCACCGTCGATCGACAACATGCCTTAGCAGTCGATTGATGGTCTTTCCTTTTGCTCGCATACGAGAGTTGGAGTTAAAAGGGTCAGAATAGTAATATTTGAATTCTACAATATTTACATATCCATGCTTCTTATTCCCTATAATTTATTGAGCTTGAATAAAATGTTTTGGATAATCTTAGGCTTGATGATAGTCTGGAGATTAGGAAAAGGTTTAACCAAGAACAAGTCTAAAATGTAATCATGTTTAGGAGTCTAAGAGAGGATTATGAACTTTCTGATTATTATTACTCGACATAGGTTACAATATATAGAGGAAGGATTAGGGTAGCATTAGGATAAGGTTACAACAGATAGAAGACTAAGCATGTGTAGTCAAGGCCCGGGAAGGCGCCTAATTCAAATACTTGGTCGAGAGCCTTCACACGTGAGATGCCAAAGGTATCTTGACCAGATGCTTTTCCTTTCCTAGCCACATGAGCCAGCCTGTCAACCGCGCTTCCTTATCCTTTTGTCGAGCCAGAACCATATTGGTAAGTGGTAAATGTAACTTCTGGTCGAGTTACATTTACCTCGGGTAACTTTCGACCATGATCATCCAGGTCAACCAGTTATAAGGCATGTATAGCTTTTCTTTACGGCCATATACGGACACTCCAATTCCAGTTCCTCTTCACTTCTTCAGACTTCCTCTATCAATGAAACACCTCTGCTCAACACTCCCCCTCAAGCTTTACCAAGGGAACTGGTAGATGCCATGAGATCTCCCTCGTTAAAAACCTTGCCAAAGAAAACCCTCCTTAGGGATAAAACCTCAGCAAGGAAAAGAGTAAAGACCGCATGGCAAAGGGGATCAACCTCTTCTGGTGAGGTACTGAGTCCAAGTCTCATGTGTATGGACTCAATAATCTTCTGCCTAGTTGCCTTAGTGAAAACATCAGCTAGTTGATCTTCACTTCGGGTGTAGTAAGGTAAGATGTCTCCGGATACAATCATTTGCCTCACCTTGTGGCAATCAACTTCAATGTGCTTTGTCCTCTCGTGGAACACCGATTTGGATGCAATGTGGATGGCAGCTTGGTTATCACAATGCATGGTCATGGGTGGACTGCTCAATCCCCAAGTGCTTCAGTATACCCTTGATCCATACTAGCTCATTTGTAAGCTTCAACATTGCTCTATACTCGGGTTCTGCACTAGAGCATGATACCACCTTCTGTTTCTTGCTCTTCCATGTAACCAAGTTCCCACCAACGAAGGTGCAATAACCAGTGGTCGAATTCCTATCCATCTTGTCTCCAGCCCAATCCACAACACAATACCCAACCACCTCAGTATTCTCATTGCATCCCATCCAAGCTCATTGATCCATTCAGGTACATGAGTAGACGGTTCACCATGTTCCAATGCTGCTCCTTTGGTCCTTGCATGTGTTGACTCACCTTGTTCACAGCCAAAGCATATATCAGGTTGTGTGATAGTCAAGTAAATCGACATACCAACAAGCTTTCTATAAAGCTTGGCATCTGGAAAGGTGGACTATGTTCTATCTCCCCCTCTCGTGGTACTTGTATCTATCCTCCAATAGTGTCTTGGGTTTCATTCCTTCTTCTATACATGCATCCTTCAAAAGATCAAGTGTATACTTTCTTTGGGACAGAAATAAACCTTCCTTGGATCTGCATATCTCTATTCCAAGGAAGTATTTCATCTCTCCCAAGTCTTTGATTTCAAACACAGATTTCAGAATCTCTTTGGTAGCTTGTATGCCTTCTTTGCCAATTCTAGTGATGATGATATCATCAACATACACTAGAAGGACAATGATACCTGAGGGTGTGATGAGGGTGAAGAGAGTCTGGTCGAGCTCTGATTTCTTGAAACCTCTCCCATTCAATGTGGTGCTTAGTTTGTTGTACCATGCCCTTGGCGACTGTTTGAGACGATAGATAGCTTTCTTCGACCTCAGAACATTCCCTTCCTTCACCAAGTGCTCTAACTCAAGAGGAGGATACATGTAAACATCATCTTAAAGTTCCCCTTGAAGAAAAACATTCTTCACATCCATCTGCCAAAGATCCCACTTAAGGTTCACTGCCACTGACAACACTATTCTGATGGTGTGAAGCTTTGCAACCGGAGTAACTGTATCTAGATAGTCTTAACCATAAGTTTGAGTGAATCCTCTTCCCACCAATCTGGTCTTCTTCATGTCAATCTTCTCATTGCAAGATACTTGATTGTAAGATCCACCTACTAGATATTGCGTTCTTCCCTTTTGGTAGTTCACTTTCATACCAAGTGTTGTTTTTGATCATTGCATTTGTTTCAGCACCAACTGACTCCTTCCATTCTTTGTCCTTCATTGCCTCCTCACAAGTCTTGGAATGTAACTCTCATCCAGACTGATCATGAACTGCAATGCTCTTCAGGATAGTGAGCAATGTGAACACACAACTTGAGAAGGATGTTCCACAGCTTGTTGCATTATAGTAAGTCCTTGCACCCAATGAGTTTGGCAGTTCATTCCTTAACCTTGCACTTCTTCTCAAACCATGTTCTCCTCTTCCTGTCCCTGATCATCTACATGTTCAACAACCATATCTTTCCTCAGTAGAGTGCCTCATGTGGGAAGAATCCATTTTGTTGGTCCATATGGTTCACCGGCCTTTGTCGATCTAGTTTACCCGGCTGTCTTGGGTCGATCTGGTCTACCCGGCTGTCTTGGTCGATCTGGTCTACCCGGCTGTCTTGGTCGATCTGGTTGATTTGGTTCACCCCGCTGTCCTGGTCGATCTGGTTCACACGGCTCATCTAGATGTTTTTCTTTTCTCCCAGCATCATTTCCAGCCTCTTCCTCAACTTCTTCTTGTTGTTTTTGACCTTCACCTTGATCATTAAGGTCCACCTGACTCGGTCTAGGTTCATCCCCCCCCCCTCATGGTCCGAGGTGGGGTGATTGTGGTGCACCCGGCGGTCTTGGAGGTTCACTCTTTGGTTCTTCAGTAACACCAATACCAAGTCCTTCTAGGATCATTCTCAGATTAGCTGCTCTATCTGATTCTTGGGATAACTCCTCCAAGTATATCCACTTCCTTTCTTCATAGTAACCTTTTGTTTCCACAAACTTCACCTCTCTTGAAACTAACACTCGTCTACTCACTAGATCATAGCATTTATATCCTTTATGCGTAGCTGAATACCCAATAAACATAGCCGTGAAACTCATGGATTCAAGCTTGTTTCCGTAGTTCACCAGGGACTAGCACAAAGCAAAGGCATCCAAACACCTGGAGATAATCTAATGGAGGCTTGTATTTGTTTAAGACCTCAAATGGATACTGGTCTTGAATAACCTTGGAGGGGATACGGTTGATCAAGTAGCATGCAGATGCCACTGCATCACTCCATAAACATTTTGGGACACTGGAGTGAACATCATTGATCGTGCCATCTCCACAAGGTGCCTATTTTTCCTCTCGGCCACACCATTTTGTTCAGGAGTGTAAGGGCAACTTGTTTGATGCAAAATTCCATGTTATGCAAGATTCCATGTTGAGCAAGGTGTTGTTTGAAAGCATGGCATGTACTCTCCACCATTATCTGATCTAAATATTTTAAGCTTAACATTGTAATGGTTAGTCACATAAGTTTGAAAACTCTAAAATGCATCAAGCACCCTATCCTTAGATGGCATCAACGTTATCCAGGTGTATTTAGATTTTTCATCGATGAATGTCAAAACGTACTTATAGTTATCCCTAGACAAGAAAGGTGCATTCCACACATCTGAATTAACTAAATCAAAGCATTTATCATAAGTAGTACTAGATGTTGAGAAAACAGTCTTACAATGCTTGCCTAAAATGCAAGCTTCACACTCATTATTTTTAAACACCACACATGGAAACATCAAGTTCAAAGCTCTAACATGAGGATGACCTAGTCTAGCATGCCACAAGGCATAATTATTCAACATAGAAGCATAAGTAAATGAGTAGACACAATCAGGAACATGAGTAAGATCTTCTAGCATATATAAGTCTCCCTTGGTTACTCCTTTCCAAATTAGTCTCTTGCTCTCAATATCCTGAAACTTCACATCAATAGGACTAAAGATCACACTGCATTGTAAGTCAGAAGTACACTTTTTCACGGATAGCAAGTTTGACGTGAAGTTAGTCATGTAGAAGGCCCCTATATTCTTTACCAAACAATTTTAGATTACCTACTCCCATAATTGGAACCTTCTCACCATTAGCTATCAATACATGACCATGAGGCAGATTCAATATGTTTAACAAGTCTAAGATCACTAATCATATGATGGGATGCACCAGAGTCAATTATCAAAGGTTTAGACATATTGCAAGAATTATATGAGTGACAACTTCTAGCTGGTTCATGTGCAATCCTAGACTGATTTAGATGATTATTTTGCTCATACTCAAACCTAGAGTGATCAATACTATCAGTTCTACCAATGATGCATCAAAAGAATACCCAAGGGCGTTTCCATTTTCCTTGAAGATCTTGATTAGAGGATCAATGTCTGATCTCCTAATCAAGTCATTTTCATTGGACCTCTGGTTACTTGGTTGAGTGGTTTGTGTTGACATGGCCACCGTCTCACGTCCATCTCCTTCATTGATCTGCTTTGAGGTACCCACAGCACTTGTCCCATGTTGCTCACTGGTTCCATAGGAGAGGTGAGCCCTTACATCCTTGTCCTTCATGAACTTAGTCGGCTTCAAGTGTGGATGTAATATCCAGCACTGACTCTTCTTGTGTCCATACCTCTTACAATGATCACATGTTCCATTGAACTTCCTTTCTTCAAACCGATTGTGCATGACTTGTTTGCTTGAGGAAATTCAACTTGGTTGGCTAGAGAGAGCTCTCTTTTACCTCCAACGAGTCCGAGAGACCCTTGTTCTTTATGAATTTGGGTGCCATACATTCTCTAGATCCGGAAGTTTTGCAGCCCTAAGTATGTGCTTGATTAGATTATTGTAAGTGGGATTTAGGGTCAACACGAGTCCAAAGACCTTATATTGCTATCTTCTCTCATTCAGCTCATCTTGGTTAGTAGTGTGTGGCCTCAACATCTCCAGCTCCGACCACAAAGCTCTAAATTTTCCCAAGTTCCTTGTAAACTCCATGTCCTCTTGAACAAGATTGTTGTTTGCCCTCTTCACCTCAAACACTCTACTCAGGTTTGAGATGTTCCCATACACCTTCTTGAGTTATCTCAAGGTCTTTTGCCTTCTCACAGTAGCTATATGCCTCCAAGATTGAGGGATCCAACAAGCTTTGGAGAATAGACATAACCAGCATGTCTTCTTGCAACTACATGTCCTCCTCGCTTGTGAGATCCTCCTCATCATTTTCATCCTCAGTAATGAGTTTTGGAGCTTCACAAGACGTGATATGTTCCCACAAACCTTTACTTCCCACCGCAGTCTTCACCAACCGAGACCATAGGAGGTAGTTTCCTCCCTTGAGTGTAACTGGGACCACAACCTTGTTGTTTTCCATCTTGATTGTCTTGAACAAAGTATGAGATCTAAAAGTCTTGAGTATTGGCATGAATCAAACCAAGATTATGAGGAACCTGGTTCTGATACCATAAAATGTTTAGGATAATCTTAGGTTTGATGATAGTCTAGAGATTAGGAAGAAGGTTTAACCAAGAACAAGTCTAAAATGTAATCATGTTTAGGAGTCTAAGAGAGAATTATGAATTGTCTGATTATTATTACTCGACAGAGGTTACAATATATAGAGGAAGGATTAGGGTAGCATTAGGATAAGGTTACAACGGATAGAAGACTAAGCATGTGTAGTTAAGGCTCGGAAGGCGCCTAATTCAAATACTTGGTTGAGAGCCTTCACACGTGAGATGCAAAGGTATCTTGACCAGATGCTCTTCCTTTCCTAGCCACATAAGCCAGCCTGTCAACCGCGCTTCCTTATCCTTGTGTCTAGCCAGAACCAGAGTGGTAAGTGGTAAATGTAACTTCTGGTCGAGTTACATTTACCTCGGGCAACTTTCGACCACGATCATCTGGGTCG
>CAJHQP010009672.1:0-21499 GCA_905132765.1 Moricandia arvensis
AGCAAATGGAGATTCAGAACAAGGGTTTTTTTATTGGGAACAAAATGGATCACTGATATATGAATTAACAGAATGGAAATCCGTTTTCAACAAGTCATGGATATGGTCTATTGCATCTGCGAGGGAGTTCACTTTCAAATGAACAACCAAGACAAGGACGGAATTAAGAGGCTGAAGTTCCACCAGGAGGACTGGTAGATATGCTTACTCAAATTGTACGGCAAGCTTCAAGGAACTCCCAACCTTAGGAATCTTTAAACATGGAATATCTGAAGATCTTGAAGACGAATTAATATTTTTGAGGAAGAGGAGTGGATGAACATGATGGAGACAAATTTTGAAGCAATGATGTGTCCAGACCAATACAAGAATATAGTAGCGGTTTACTATCTACAAGAAGATGCTCGTAACTGGTGGGAAAGTGTTGAACGTCAACATGGAAACAATATTACATCTTGGGAAGTATTTCAGATGGAGTTTATACGAAAATACTTTCCACCCGAGGCAAGACCTCGATTGGAGAGACAGTTCATCAATCTTACTCAAGGAGATAGGACAGTATGGGAGTATGAAGCAGAATTCAGACTTCGTCGTTATGTATTTAACGGTCAGGAGAACAAAGAAACAATGATCCGGAACTTCATGTATGGATTACGATCTGAACTAGGTAGCAGAATCGCGGCAGGCAACTTTGGAAATCTCACAGATTTAGTCGAGAGGGCAGTAAATGCGGAATTTGCGGTAGCAGCAGAAGAAAAGTATGACTCCGGAAAAAGGCCTTAGTGGCCAGTTTGGAAAGCAAATAGTTCAGTTCAGAGATTCCAGTAACCAAAACCAAGAAAAGAGGCCATGACTCAAAATCTTGGAATGGAAACCAAGAATGTTTTACTTGTGGAAAGGCTGGTCACATTGCTCGACACTGCATGGCAGATCAAGCTGCATTAACCGAAGAACATCCCCCCACTTTCCCTACTGGAAGACAGACCCTCAAGAAAGAGGAAGCAAAGGTAGCTTAGATATTTAGGAAAACCTTCACCTTCAGGCCTGCGAGGTAAGTAGGGGTTCTAACTTCCTTGTTACAATGCCTATTGCCTGATTGGTCGTGATGTGTTGAAATATTGGTTTTAATTGGTGTTTTGTGCTACTGCACACGAATTTTTGTTAGTGTTCTTGTTGTGTGTAGGAACGTTGTGGCAAGTGATGAGCCTCGAAGACCAAACCCTTAAAGATTGGAGGTTCGTTCAGTGGTGTTCTGATTGTTGGATCTATCGTTGACACATTTGGAAGGATTGTGAACTATGTTGGGTAACATGTGTGGTTCTGAGGAGATACTTATTCAAAGGAAATGATTGATATAGAAGATTTGATCATCATAAGAAATTGAGATTAAAGAAATAGCGAAGTACAAGTATAGTATCTATCGAGAGGACAGGATAGTATCATGCAAAATGAGAGTGTTATAGCAGAGTAAAAGTAAGAAGACAACTCAGTGAGACTGAAGAGATGTGAAGCCGACTATGGACTTTGAGGAGGACACTCAAGGGACAGTAGTAGACAGAGTGAAGATATTTGGAGTCAGTTAAGAATGAGTGAACCATGGGAAGTCAAGAAATTAAGAAAAGGATTCAAGACCAAGGAGAATACTTTAAGATGTGTCAAGGGTTAAACAAGTTCAAAATCGGAATTCTAGATGGAGACCAAAGAATTTGGAAGAGATATAAAAGGTGAACAGGTGAAGACACCCACCATATCACAAGACCACAAGGCGGAGTTATCCAAGAAAAGAGAGTCATCAAAACACATTGAGGAGGATCATGTAATGGAAATTAGCAACTAGACAACTAAGTAGTTGAGGACGAATTATATTAAGGGGGGGCGAATGTAGTAACCCTTTTGAAGGGATAAAATGGTTGAGGTCGACAAGTTGGAATTCAGGGCCATGCTTTTGGGAATCTAAATATCTGGAGAATTGTTAAGTTTGAACAAAGAAAACTTGACATGATTCGGAGAAAAATGGAAGATGGTCAAGCATCTATGTCTGGTGGATGAACCATGGGCGATAAGGTCGACCAGGGATTTGTGATCGTCAATTTAGAAGCACGACATTTCTGAAGCACGGCGTTTCCGAAGCACACCGTTCCCGAAGCACGACGTTTATTGAAAATTTCCAAGTGGAGGTAATTTCATATTGGGATAACTAAAAGGTCAGAAACTCGACGGGAAGTAAGCTCAACAAGAAGTAAGCTCGATGGGAAGTAAGCTCGACGAGAAATAAGCACGACATTTTTTTAGATCGTCATGTTAATAAAATATTATGTTGGGAACATAAGAAGTGAGAAGCAAGACGGAAAGTAAGCAGGACGAGAAGTAAGCACGAGAGGATTGAAGCATGACAGGAAAATCTAAAGCTGGGCGAAACCCCTAATTTCTGTATTACGATAATATTTTCGGGGAACACGGAGGATCAGGAAATATTTACTGTAAATGTCAGAACTGAGTATGGAGTTTATTAAAATATTCAGAGCATTAGAACGGGGATAGAAAAATATTCGGGATTGATCACAGGTTGAAAATATCCCGCAAGGGTCGAAATCATACAAATGAATCAAGAAGCACGAGGTGGCTTGCTGTAGGAGTTCAGGGTGAGTTGTTAACTGCCTGGCAGGTTATGTGGCCGGGGAAGCATGAGTTGTTTCAGTACAAGCAATCAGAGCATGGGGAGTGACATGTAGAAGCACGAGGTGCCGCTTCGCTTGCGACCGAAGCATGCTGATCGACATATGGGCGCTGTGGTGTTGCCTTGCATGAAACCAGGCCATGCTTCCAGACATGTGGAGGACGTGGTGTCAACCATATAAGAAGCTGAGTGTCTACCGAAGCACGACACGTCGCCGCCAATTGAAGCAGTACATGCAGCTTGACATGTCGTAGCACGAGGTATCGTGGCGCATGCAACCGAAGCATGCTGATCGCCATGTGGAACTGGTGTGGCACCTTGCATGAGTTTCAGTCATGCATCTTGACAGTTAGGAGTAGTGGTGGCCCCCTGGATGAGTCTTGAGCATGCTGACCGCCATGTGGAGCACGAAATGCCACCGTGCATGCGACCGAAGCCATGCGGACCGACACTTGGGCTTCCACAAACCTGAAGCTGATTGGCTGCTGTCTTCTATAAATATCCACAACCTCCCTGTCATTTCTATACATCCAGACCACTTCAAAGACCTTAAAACGCGAGAGGAAACTAGCGAAAGTAAGCTAGAGTTTTTGATAGTTTTTGAGAGTTTTTGGGAGTTTTCGAGATCAGTTACTATACCAGTTTTGGGTAGACACCTAGAGGACTTTCTTTTCGAGTTGAGAGTTTTTCAAGGAAGGCCACACAAGGTTAGGCACGCCTCTGATATTAGTTTGGATGTGGAGCTACTTGAGGAGTCCAAGAAAGAGTTTTGGTCGAGGATTCAGGAAGGGGTCAAAACCACAATGAACCAAACACGGTGAGTCACGGCAATTGTTTGTTAACTCTTTTTCATGTAGGTTCTCGTTATTGTTTAGTTGGATCATGGCAGGAGGCCAGGTCTAACTTGGGAACTGTTTGATTAGATAGTAACCTAGGTTAATGAATCATGATTGATTGATTGGTAGCATGCTTAGTTGTAGCTTGTTGATGGTTAGTATTGCTAGGTTGCTTGGTTAGTTAGCGAACAAAACCGCTTAGATAATATTGCTAAGATGTGGTTAGCTAGGTTCTGGAATTGATTGATTGTTAGGTGGTTAGATTGCATGCTTAGTTTTTTCTTGGTGAATGCTTAGATAATTATAATGCTTGTTTGATTGCTAGGTTGATAGATGGCATGCTTAGGTGATTATTGCTATTGCATTATTATCTGTTTGCATGCAGAGATTGTGATGATGATGTTGTTAGTTGTTTACTTGTTAGTGCTATGAAATTGAGGTCATATAGACCTAATTTCTAGTACGTGTCGAGATGGTTGAGGATCTAGGCCAAATAGGTCGAATTCCTAATTAGTGGCGTACTAAGGGTCCTAGGCCATATAGGCTGGATTGATGGTACAAGTGGTTAGTTTCGAGTTGTGCTGATAGCTTGCCTAATCAGAAATGGTAGGCTTGTGTATTGGGCGTTGGGTGGCAAGGAAAGTTACGTAAGCATGTCCCTGCGCGGCTTGGCAGAAAGGTTGCAGAAATCCTGCACTGTACGGAGAGGTTACTAGAAAGCATGCACCGTCATGTGGTATCCTTGGTGGGTGATGCATGTTAGTTTGTGGCAAGGAAGGTTGCTAGAGTATGTCCCTACGCGGCCGGCCAGACAGGTTGCATAAAGTATGCTCTGTACAGAGAGTTTGCTAGAAAGCATGCTTTGTCATGTGACACCTTATCAGGGTTACATGTCATTTATATTGGATGTTCTTGCCCGTGAGCCTTTGTGGCTGCGAGTTAGGTGTTACATGGTTGTGTAAGTAAGGAGAGATATCGAATGAGGTCGTGTAGATAAGTGTATAGGTGGAGGGAGTCTTATCATATATCCTATTTTATGCTAGTGGTCGTTTATGAACCACTGCTTATATTTATGATATTGTCTGAGTCACTCGGGTTTCCACGGGGAATCTCGAGTGAGGATTATTACTGCTGTATTATTAAGTGAACTCCTCATCTTAGATTGTTATGGGTTGGGATGGCGAGGGGTTGTATTGGCTAGTTGGGGGCCCTGGCTCACTGAATGACATTTGGTTACACATTAAACTCACCTATCGTTGCAGGAAACCTTAGTGGGAGACCGGATAGCATGGAACCTGGACGTTATGAACACCGGAAGTACTTTTGCCTTTCCTTTTGTAAAACGGTACTTGTTTAAAGTATTTTGACTCGATATTTGCACTAGGCCTGGATCCATCTATAAACTTTTAGTTGTAATGAATATTTACTATAATCAAATAAAAGTGATGTTTTATATTCGTTACAATGGTTCTCTCGTAATAGACTTCTTCGGTCTAAACACAACGTTAAGTCTTCGTACGGGTTGAAAAGCCTTAAGTGTCAATCTAATAGAACCGCTAACTCTTGATACGGGTTGCAAAGCCTTAGGCCTTGATTTAGCGAGATTTGTTAGTGGATGAACTGGTCTATGTATCGGATTAAGTACTGTGACATTGACCGGATTGTCCCTTTCCTGTCATGTAACGCTTCCGGCCCCTGGGTGTTGATCGGAGCGTCGGTCATGTTCTTGTTTGATTGTTGATCAGTGGCTCGACCTATTCCTAGAACGGTTTGGGGGTGTTACAGGTACGTAAGCAACTCATCACAAGATGAGTTCAGCTGTCCCCATATCTCAAAAATGGGGGGGAGGGGTTTGGGTACGTATACGTATACTCCCACAATTTAAAATATTTTCCTTTGTTCTCGATATTTTTTAAAAAATCTGATAATAATAAAAATGCTGTACGACTCCAAAAGGTCTCACAAATATCTTTTATCGCTTGAAATTATTGTTCTCCGGAGTACCCAACTCATAAAAACTCTGAATGGTTCGAAAAGCATCCTTTGGACAACGTATAAGTCTTCACAACAATAACCAAATATCTTTGTAACCCGCAAAATGTTTCGAAAAACAATACAATAAGGAAACTTCTGATAGAAAAACACTTCTCGACAAACCACTACTCTTAGACATACGGTCAAAAACGACCTCCAATGGAAACACTATACCCCAGTCTCAACTTGAGATCACCTTATGTATAAAATATATTTTCGGAAAACAAAAGCGAGACGTCGCGAGAAAACTTTTGTAAATATAGTTCAAACTTGTAACACTCCATCAGCGACTATATATTGACAACTAAATCATCAGATCATACGCTCACTCTTATAACGCATTCGTCGATTGGGCCCGATGAGTAAATCAACCATTCTCTAAACGAACGTTTATACCTCCTCTTGTAGGACTGGTCCTTATACATCCGACAAAAGGATAATAGAGCTAAAAAAGATCTGAAATTTTGGTCAGCACGTCCAAATGACTTCAAAATTTTCTTTGGAGAGATGCTCGGTTTCCGATCGATTCAAGTCATATTAGCCGAGAACTTATTGCATACTTCAATATTGAGACGGAAGCAGGTCGACACCCCAAACGGGTAACAAAAGCCAGAATAGTCATTGGAAACCATAAAACCGAAAGTAAGCCTAGGGCTTGCCCTAAACCCAGCACACTGGTCTCAAACATCTCAAGACATATTCTATAACCGATACGAGATCCCAAAAATTGCCTCTTTCCTTACATTCGTATGTTCATAAAAACTGAAAATTAAGTTTTCGAATACTCCCATCTGAAACAAACAGGGGGCGTAACGATTCTTCAAAGAGTTAGAAACGAGACGACGACTCGCATTCTTCCCTCTACATCCATAAAACTAGTCATACATTACTTAAAACAAAATATACTTCTTTAAAAGAAAAGCCTCAAATTGGCAGGGATTCAAAGCCACTAACAGCCAATCCCGACAAGTCCAAATGACCATACTAGGACAAATAAATAACATAAATACAACATAGGGAACACACTCTCTTAAAAACACGGACACCCTTCACCGATCTTATTCGTAGTTTCCAGACATTGACCTCCCGATAATCACTAACTACCATCGGGTCCACGCGCTGCTAGATCTTGATATCCTCTCTCGGAGCAGCAGGTCCAAGACTGCTAAGACTATCCCCCGAAAGAAACTCACCTCGAGCAATCGTACAAAATAAGTTTTGGGACAACAAAGAGCCGTGCATATTGTCTGGTCACCCATGGGTGGTGAGACACTCACCGATTTCTGGTCGCCCATGGGCGGCTAGACACTCACCAATGTCTGGTCGCCGATCGGCGATCAGACACTTAACAATGTCTTGTCGCCCATGGGCGATCATACACTCACCCATGTATGGTCACCCATTGGCGATCAGACACTCACAAATGTCTGGTCGCCCATGGGTGATCAGACACTCACCAATGTATTGTCGTGCATGGGGGATCAGACACTCACCAACGTCTGGTCGCCCATGGGCAATCAGACACTCACCGACGTCTGGTCGCCCATGGGCAATCAGACACTCACCGATGTCTGTCGCCCATGCGCGATCATACACTCACCAACATCTGGTCACCCATTGGAGATCAGACACTCACTAACGTCTTTGCCCATGGTTAATCAGACACTCACCAATGTCTGGTCGCCCATGGGCGATCAGAAACTCACCAAGTTGCCGATGGGCGATCAGACACTCACCAATGTCTGGTCGCCCATGGGCGACTAGACACTTGCGAATGTCCAATCTCTCACGGGCAACTAGACCACACCATCCTTACCATTCTCTCACGGGCCAGGGTATCCGAAGGCGTCATAAAAGTACACTCAGACTTCATATCAGCGAGGATCGAAACAAAATTTCCTACTACGGCTGCTAGTTATGCTTTACGAACAGACAGCCTGGCCTCTTCGGACTTTAGAGGTGGAGATCCTTCGGCTTGAAGTAGCAGGACTCCTCCTTTGATAATCGCCAGAGCAAGATCTATTCGGTGAACATCAATCAGAGAATCAAGGGAACTGGCCACCCTCGCCAAGCGAGCTTGAAACTCGGCCGTAGAATCCGCGGTCCTGCAGCACGATGAACCTTCTTTGTCTTCAATCCGACGCTGTAGACGACGCATCTCCGAAGACTTTGCCTTCCTAGCCTTCTTCTCCTTGAGCAAGTAAATCACTGTTTTCCCGAGATCTCTCTCTAACTCCCTAATCCGACTCTCCAACCTTGACACCTTGAGAGAATGTACTTCCTCGTTAGCTCCCAAATTTGCCTCAAGGTGCGATGATTTATCTTTCGATTCTCAGCAAGATCTTTCGAGAGACACTCGACCTACGATCCACAATCGTTAATCATTCCGGCGATGAGATCACAAAATGTGCAAACGGATAGAAATGAGAAAATATCCAACACACCAAAAAGGAATCTTAAAAGAAAACCTTGGCATGGTATGGCTGCTGTCGAATTCGAACTGGAAGGCCCCAGGGGCGAAGGCACAATCTCGTTTCCTCTGACGCATCTCCTCTTCTTAGCTGTCTCGGGGTTTTTACAACCCTCTTACGATTCCTCGCCACAATGATGGAAGTGGTACCAAAGGGCAGGTAACCCCAAGAAAATCTCTTTCTTGGATGGGGAAGGAGGCATCGACTCTGGAGTTTGGTCAGTGTCTGTAACGGAAACTGGAGTCATGGAATAACCCGTCGGCTACACCGAAATCTCTGGGCGCAGTCACTCCACTATCAGGAACGATTAGAGAAGAAGGTGATAGCCCAGCAACATGGTTCAAAGCAAAATTCTAAATGGAGTGATCCATCGTATCAACTTGAACGGAGCTCCCCATCTCGGCATCACGGGGAGTCAGTGTAATGACCCTATCTTAGGGTAGATTTTGGTCGAGAAAACCCAAACCTCAAGATTAGGAAAACCTTGGTTGGGCTGGTGTGCATGGTTCAGAAGAAGAGTTTTTGTCATGGAACAATTCAAAGGATCGAGTGAATTGGAAGTTGGTCGAGTGTCTACGGGATTGCGGTCGAGTCACTAGCCAGGATGGTCGAGTACATGGATGAGTAAGTAAAGCATGAACCAGGGAGTATGAACTTTGGTTGAAGCAAAATTGAGATGGTACGGATGACCGCGTTTTTGGTCGATATGGTCAAAACTGGCTATTCAGGCGAGATTCGAGATATGGAGAAGGAACGAAGCACTCAAGAGTGGTTTACTTGTCATAATATGTTCATGTGAAGATTTCTTGGAGTTGATGACATGGACAAGAGAGTGGTGGACAGAGATAATGTGGCGACCACCCATTGGCCACAAATGGTGATGTGGTGAAACACATGGCGTTTTCTCATTGGGCAGGAGGAGATTTTGCGTCCTAGCTACTAAGCTTCTAGAAACCTAAACTTTACTTGAAAGGGAGTGAATACTTGGTGATCAAACTTTGAACATTCTAGAACATTGGTAACTTGCTATGGAAGTTTGGTGAGTGGGACACATGTCCATTTCTTTCCATGCACATGAGCCACTTGTCCAGCCAGCCTCAGCCCTCTGTTTCAATAAATACCAGACCCCTCCCCTTCATTTTATTCATTCCAAAACCGTGAGTGATAACCCTAGAGAGAGAGACGTGAGTTAGAGAGAGAAACCGAGAATTAAGGAGTGTTTTTTGGTTTGTTTGTTAATTGTTTTTCGGGAGTTAGCTGGTGGTGCTGAAAAGTCTTTGTAGGCAATAACCAAGGTGGGTTCCGAAGACTTGTTTGTGTGTTTTATATATGCAGGTATGAGGTTTAATCGGCGGGTCTTAAGTGGAGACCAGGGGCAAGAGATTAATCGGTTTTGTGAAGGGCCCCAAAAGAGTGTGTGCTGGTTGCATACATGTTGTGTTTGTTGCGTTGTTGTTTGTCTAGATATTGATTTACACATACATGTTGGATTGCATGATCATCTAGACGCTGTAGTCTGTTGAAACGCAAGGTATTTGAGTGAGACTCTCTCTTGCCGGTTAAATAGATTTTGTTGCATGCATTACTAGTGTGTGTGTGTGTGTTGTGCATGTTAGTCTAGGTGCATGTTGCATGGAGGTTAGAGGTGGAGCTCCCTCATGCTGTATTGAGTTTTGTTGCACCTAGACTAGAGTATGTGGCCATCTCGGGGTTATATTGGGTGAAGCCCAATTCTCCGGTGATGTTCGTGGACCCTAGGGTTAGATTGGGAGAAGCCCGATTCTCTAGTGGTGGAGTGACCTACTCTCCACGGCTCGTCGCGTGAATTGGGTTGCGCCCATGGACGACCACTGCATGACGATGCGGCCCGGGTTAGATTGGGAGAAGCCCGATTCTTGGAGTGATGTTTTTCGGCCATGTGACATTGGTGTTTGTGGTCGGGAGTGTTCAGGGTGGAGGGGTAGGGCCCCGTTGTGTTTTGGGACCCTAGGATATGTAGACATCTGAATGGTGTTTGTGTGGTCGACTCTAGGATTGAGTCTAGACTGAATTTGTGTGTTCTAAGGTCTCGGCGGAGAGACTAGTTGCATTGGATTTGTGTTTGTTGTTCTTGCATTAACGATTTATTGACCATTGTTTGATGGTTGTTTAAGCATTGGTTGAGGGGGGGGATTGTTGTTAATTTTGGAACTCACTGAGTAGTTTAGATTACTCACGCCCTCTTCTTCAATGAAGGTAACCAGTAGGTGGGAAGCTCAGAGGGGAGCAGAACAGTAGGCAACCGGTGTAGATTTGAAGTGGCATAAGCATAAACAAAGACTATCTATCGAATGTATAATTACTTACTTTTGACACTAGGTTGGCGCACAAAATCTGATATTTTGTAATGTATTTTATTGAAAGACGCTTTCCACCTATAATTAATAAGACTTTGTTTATATTCGTGGTTGTGTCCTGAATGATATAAGACCTTGTCTGGGTCGACACAACTCGAAGACCGTGGTTTCGGGTTGTCAAGCCTTAAGCCATGGCCTCGAGGACATAGCAAACGGGAATGGGTTGGTTGAGGGTCTTGATTTGTTCTTGATTCTTGGTCAATCTGATTTGGCGAGCTATTATTGTGGCATTCTCAGGTTGTCTCGGGTTAGTCCAGCCGAGGACGGTCCGGGGGTGTTAAAGTCAGCTCCTCCAGCAAAATTGAGATACTCAGCCACATGAGTTGGAACGCCACAGAGAAAGGGGAGTTCGACGAACTCGCATAAAGGGCAGCGCCAATCCCAGACTTGTTGCTTCTTTGCTCGTCGTGAGAGGAAGTCATCTTGATTCTAAACAGCTCTCAAGAAAGAAGTTTGGAATGAATGAAGAGTGAAGGTCCTATAATTATAGAAAGTATTCCACAATTTATTCAACAAAATATTTGCGATAATTTCACGAAACATTCGTGGCCGTAGATTTCAACACACATAACTCACTCGTAAGAGTAGCACTTGAAACTTACGAGCTGAGGATAACTGTTTGGGTCAAAACGGTATCTTGAAATCAACGTCCATAACTGCTAAGACTATCCCCTGAAAGAAATTCACCTCGAGCAATCGTACAAAATAAGATTTGCGACAACAAAGAGCCATGCATATTATCTGGTCACCCATGGGCGGCTAGACACTGACCAATATCTGGTCACCCATGGGCGACTAGACACTCACCACTTTCTGGTATCCCATGGGTGATCAGACACTCACCAATATCTGGTCACCCATGGGCGATCAGATACTCACCAATGTCTGGTCGCACATGGGCGGTCAGACACTCACGAACGTCTGGTTTCCCATGGGCGATCAGATACTCACCAACGTCTGGTCGCCCATGGCCGATCAGACACTCACCGATATCTTGTGCCCATGGAGATCAAACACTCACTGATGTCTGTTCTCCCTTGGGCGATTAGACACTCAGCAATATATGGTCGCCCATGGGCGGCCAGACACTCAACAATGTTGGCCGCCCATGGGCGATCAGACACTCACCAAAGTCTGGTCGCCGATAGCTGGCTAGACACTCGCAACCGTCGAGTCGCCCACAGGCGACTAGACCACACCATCCTTACTAGCCTCTCCGTCTAATCATTTCTAAGACGTCTCTCGTTTCGTCCCGATTAGAGTTTCCGTTAAAGTTATTTGATAAAAATCGTAAAACTTTTTTTCTCGCCAAATCTTTGAGACAATAGTGATTAAATTAAACACCGAAATTGTCTATGTTACATTGGTGTTTTTTTATTTTTCAGAACCAAACATCATATAAAAGTATGAAGGACGATTTCTTCGAAAGAAATCGTAAACATCGCCAAAATCGTAAAACAACCGAAAAAGGGGCCTAAAACATGATACAGGCCAACTTACTATTTTAGAAAAGAATGAACCAGATTGCAACGACGGTCTATTTAATTTCCGCAAAGGATAAATGGAAAGATGATAATTTTCAAATCTTAAAATAATTATGGAAAATCGAGAGGAAAAGGAAGATCTCCGCAGAAAGATAAACTCGAATCGGGGGCAGAAAAGGAAAGAAGACCGAAATAGTATACCTATATAAAAAGAGCCAAGACAAGGAGCAAGGGGATCCGAAAATTATTTTTGGGGGGGAAGTGATTGTTAGTTTTAGGAGAACTTAGGATCTAGATGTCTAGACTAGCAAGTTTGATCCTTAGAAAGTTTTTCGGTTTTGTTTCTTCTGTTCTCCACTATTGACGAATTTCCGTCCACCTTGTTTTCGGTGAATCTTTGTAACTTTACTTTGCCTTAATCAATAAAACGCTTATGTGCAATCTTTTTTATATCTTTTTATTGTCTCTTTTCATATTCTTGTGTTTACGCAGGGAATCCGAGACCTCAGGAAAAATAGGGTTTCTTGACTTTCCTCCGTTCACTAAAATTGACAATGCAAATTTCAGTTCCCACATATTTCAGGGATGGTCGACTCCATGTTGGAAAGGCCAACCAGATGCCTCGACATCATCGCCTCTACGGTCTTATACCGTGAACCGCATCGAACGATCGTTCATAATTGAAGCCATCTCCTTTCAACCAGCTCTATGCTCACGGCGAAGAAGGCACTCTCTCTCTTGCTCAGAATCTTTCTCGCTAAGGAGACATGCCTCACCTCGCCCTTCAAATGAGCATTCTCCATTTGGTCATCTCAGCTTTGAACAAGTTGTCTGCGCTTCAAGATGGGTCGCCGTAAGGGCCTCGTCCATCACGTGAAGCCCTGCACAAAATCTTTCGTTAGAGGCAAATTTTATAAAGCATGGCCAAAGTAAAAGAAAAAATTTACCCCCATGCAGATTCACGATGCGTCTGTATACCATGTTGATCTGACAGGTCATCCGCTGGTCTCAGGCTGACCCGGAGGAACGCTAAGAGAGGCGAGATACTCGTCATGGTCGGGTCCACCTCCGCACGATGGAAGCGGGGTCTGGCTAGTACCGCTCCCATCTCCAGCAAGAAGATTTCGATACCACTCATCGAGGGATGATCTACCCCATTAAAAGAAACATCACCTTCGCCGGCCGCAACTTCTTGAGAGATCTCTCCCTCTCCCCCATGATAGGAATCTCTATGGAACGTATTGGTCCATGACTGAATCCGATTCTCCCTCCACGTCCATATGAGGTCAAGCTCGAGCATCATGGTACTCGACTGCTGTGCGAACTCTTTCTGGAGAAAAGTAACACCAATGAAACGGGCAGCCTCGAAGAAGGTCTCTAACGACAATCGTGTCTGCAGGAAATGGGAGAAGAGGATAGTCAACTGCAAAACAAAAAGATGGTCATGTATTAGTAAGCGACAAAAAGTGATCAAAACAATCCAGCGACGATACCCCTATGACACATTCATCTGAAGAAAAAATGAATGCTTTCTTCCGCACGAGAAGCATTATTTATTCAGAAGAAAGAAGTAACGCTTATTCCACGCATTGAAGTTGGACTTAAACGACGAAATCACCGTCATGAAATTTCTCGGCTTGAGGCAATATCATATCGACTCACCCACCCTCTTCGGAATAAGAAAGGATAGAAAATAGTCGATGTTAAGATCCATCCCTCGTTTGTAAATCAGAACAGAAATTTCAACGAGGTTCTGAGGGCCGCTAGGCGAATGTTGGCTTATCAACAAGCCATAATGATCCAGAAACCGGAGTATGACTTCCGGAATGGGAAACCATAGGCTGCAGTGTAGAAGGTGCGCCTCGTAGCATGTAAAAAGCCACGAGGCGGGGAGTGGCACTCTCTCCATGTTTCTTTAACCAAAACTCCACCTCCTTAGGGACTCGGCAAAAATCCTAGATTGTGTCAAGGAAGGAAATCCTACAGTCACTCGGCAAGTGGGAGAGTTTTCTTGTGTGGATAAGCAAGAAAAGAATTTGGAAGCTTGCTCCACATACTTATAGAAAGAGGGACTTACTATTCATCCTCGAACTTTTAGCCATCGATTCAGTCTAACTTACCTAACACATCTAACATATCGCAAGAACGCTTCGACAATTCTTGCAAACTAGGGGCCAAATTGTTGGGGTCAAAAAGGGCCACGATAAAATTAACGCCTGAAAGTTAACGCGGAAAACGTTAACTCTCTTTCGATTAAAATAAAACAAGAAATCCTCGCATCCAAACACCTCATCTCCTAACAGATCTCTTCCCGACTAACGAATCAATACAAGCAATCAAGGAACAATCGAGTTGCTTCCATGTCTGGTCGCCCGTGGGCGATTAGACACACAACGTCTAGCTGCCCATGGCTGACTGAGATACGTGCCAAGGTCTAGTCGCCGATCGGCGACTACACGCACCCTTCTTCTAGTCGCCTGTGGGCGACTAGACTCACCGTCAAGTCTAGTCGCCCATGGTCAACTTGACTTACCATCAAGTCAATTCGCCCATGCGTGACTAGAGTCATCACCAAGTCTAACCGCCCATGGGCGACTAGACTCTTGGAAAAGTCTACTCGCCCATGCACAATTAGACTAGC
The DNA here is from genome assembly GCA_905132765.1 of Moricandia arvensis. Taxonomy (NCBI): domain Eukaryota; kingdom Viridiplantae; phylum Streptophyta; class Magnoliopsida; order Brassicales; family Brassicaceae; genus Moricandia; species Moricandia arvensis. The sequence goes on from CAJHQP010009672.1 coordinate 14,540, forward strand.
TGGAAAGTTTAGTCGCTCATGGGCCATTAGACGCATTCAAACGTCAAGCAACCCATGGTCGACTAGAATTGTCATCTTCATCATTCACTACGTTGAATCTTGACTCATATGTTTCTCTGTTCGTCTCGATTGGAGTTTCCGGTGAAGTTTTACGACAAAAATCGTAAAGACTTGTTTTCTCCTAAAACTTCCAAGGCAATCATATAAAAAATAACCGTTAACGTACACACCAATGTTATCTCGGCTATACGGATTTTTTAAGATTTTGGAGAGTCAGTATATTGAAATCATAGAGGGACGATTTCATAATGGCGGAAAAATCGCTTAAATCGCAAAATGGCCCGAAAGGGTCTACAATGCGATAGAAGCCCACTTACTATAATGGCGGTCTACTGGATATCCGCTGAAGATAAATGGAAAAGAATATATTTGTCCAAGTCCCACAGCGTCCTTACACGAAGACAACTCAACTTGTTCTTTCTTTTCATTCACAATTCGTTTTCGATTTTTTATGTTTTGCTATCCATAATATGACCACTTTTCATAGGCTCAGTAGAAATCCGGGACCTCTGGAAAGTTAGGATTTCTTAGCTTTCCTCTGATCACGGACGACAGTGCAAATTTGGGTTCCCACAAGCTTCGTTTCTTTAAAAATTATTTGGAAGAACTACAGCAGTGGGGGTTGTGTACCCGTTTTTCTATGCTTCCTTTTTACGCGAGTAAGCTAGGGTTTATCCGTGATTTCTGGGAGAGCAAGTTTTATTTTTCTGAAAACGTCTTTCGGTTGAACTCTTACGCGTTGAGATTTCTCCAACTCAATAACGAAAGGAACTTTACGGGGTTTGATAGATTTTATAGCTGCCCTTTCTGTTTAGAGAGAGAAATCGCTAGCTCGTTTCGGTGCTCCTCATGTGGCGAAAAATCTCGACTAGGTTTTTGATTTTTTTCGAGCACTGCAGCGTATGCGTAAGAGTTGGCCATAGATGCAGTCACTGCTGAAGTTTTTTTACCAGCGGTGTTGCGAGCTGCGAGTTTGTCTTTCATATTTATGGACATCGTTAGGATCAATCATTTTGTGGCCATGAGTTAGAGTAATCTGCCCCCTTCCTTCTAGCGCCCAACTGTGGGAACCAAAATTCGCATTATCGATTCTAATTAACAGAGGAAAGGAAATAAAATCCTACTTTCCCTGAGGTCCGGATTCTCGGCTAGAGGTAACGACAAGTAATCAGATAAATACAGAAAATATGAAAAGATAGCAAAATTTTGTAAGAAAAGTTTGATCTTTCTTTCAAATTCTCTTAAGAGCACAGCGATTGTTACAACATATTTTAAAAGCTTCAGCCGCAAGATCTGTCAGCGATTTTTATAGTTCGAGGAAACTAAAACCTTAAACCTCGTTGAGTCGCAACTCAATAACAAAAGATGAAGACGACAAGAAAAAGGTTTGGTTGATCTCAGACTGGACCTTATGAAAGGCTGCCTATGTACCCCTTTCGAGGATCAAGACAAACGTAGTTCAGTTAAAGAATTTGAACAAGATATCTAACTTCCTTTGTGAGTTCCTCTAGTATTTAAGTGCAGGATATAGAAACTACGCATGTCGATTACAATGCCTAAGGTTTCTAAGTGCAGAGAGTTCTAAGTCTAAAAAATAATTTATATGTCCCTTTCCTTAGCTTCTCTTAGATAGGTCTTCAAGGTCGGTCGTCTTTCCTTTTCTGCTCCAGATTCGAGTTTATCCTTCCGCGAAAATCTTCCTTTTCTCCTCGATTTTCCATAATTATCTCTAAACTTGATAAATATCTTCCTTTGCATTTATTTTCTGTGGATATCCAGTAGACCGTCATTATAGTTGGGCTCATTCTCGTCTAAAACTGTAAGTGGACTTTTCTCGCGTTTTAGACCCTTTCAGGTCATTTTTTGATTGAAGCAATTTTTATGATTTCTTTCGAACAAATCGTGTTTCGTATGTTTACACGTTGCTGGCTTCACAAAATAATAAACCAATTGAATATTCGAGATAGATTGGTGTTTAAGTTAACGATTATCATTTTATACGACTGGCTCATAGTTTTACAAGAAAACAAGTCTTCGCAATTTTTATCAGAAAACTTCAACGGAAACTCAATCGAGACGAAACTAGAAATAGCCTAATCAGGGTGAAAAGGAGAAGAGTGATGAAAAGATACTGTCTAGTTGACCATGGGCGACTAGATGATTGTACGGGTCTAATCGCCCATGGGCGACTAGAGTTGGTAGTGAGTTTGTAGCCCTGGGCGACTAGACTTCGTCATGGGTGACTAGAAGTTGCGAGTCTAGTCGCCCACAGGCGTCTAGTCTTGGAGGTGATGTAGTTGTTTCTTAGATCTTACATCTTGACTCATTGGCTAGGACAAGAAGGGTTTGGCAATGATGAGTTTGGATACAACTATTTCTTGCTTTCGTTTTACTCGAAATAGAGATATCGTTTCCACGGTAACTTTTAGACACCAGTTTCGTCATGACCGTTTTTGAGTCCAATAACGGAAGACTTTTTCGTAAAATTTGCCATTTCTCTCTAAAATCTTCCGCAAGAACGTTTTTCCGATCATTTCTTCTTCGGGTGGAAATTCTTTTATTCCTTGTCTGGAATGAAATATACAAAGTCTGTTCTTGTATCCTTACGCAAATAGTTTGTCTGACATTTTCAGCTTATATTTTCTTAAGGCACAATTTCTCAGAAGATTTTAGCCGTTGATTTGGCGATGACAGATTTTGACCCTAATAGTGACTCTACATGGGGACAGTTTTCGCATTTGCTTCAGTTTTGCTATGTAGAATTTTCCCCTAACTTAAACGTAAAGTTTCTTCCAGGGCCCTTCATGTGATGGACGAGGCCCTTAGGGCAAGCTGACTTGATGCGCTGATGGCTCAGTTTAAAGTCGAGATCGCCCATAAGGAAATTTCTCACTTGAAGGGTGAGGTCGAGGCGCGCTTTCTTCGTGAGAAAGATTTTGAGTGGAAGCGCGCCTTCTCCATCGTGAGCATAGAGCTGGTCGAAGAGAGATGGCCTCGAACATGAATGATCGCTCAGTCAGTTGACAGTTCCGAGAGTTCCAGCAAGTGTATAAGTCCTTTGGGGATTATCGTGAGTGTCGAGGTTCTGTTGGTGCTCTGTGGCGTACGCATGGAAGCGAGTACGAATTTAAGACAGAGGAGGCAATGATTTCTAGGCATTTGGCCGACTTTTCCTACATGGAATCGATGATATCTCAGATAAAGAGGAAAATTTGGGAGCACTGGGTCCCAATTCTGGTTTCTCTTGATTTGGAGGAAGTTGGACATGCTACTTCGAGAGAGGACATCGAGGTTGAGCAGCATGTGGATCCTTGAGATTTAGCGACTACCGATTGGGAGGTCGATGTCTTGGAACTATTAGTTAGAACCGTGAAGGATGTTGGTTATTTGTGAGAGTTCTGTTTACGGGTTATACGATAACTATTTATTCGTGCTTGTGCGTTTCTAAACAAGTCGTGAATTGTTATCATAGCCCTAAATAATCTCGGAGATTAATTATTTTAAGTGATAAAAGAGATTTGCGAATTTGAAGTCGTATTGCGTCTCCTTATTATTAGAGAAGTTTTAAAAATATCGAGTTCAAAGGCAAATATTTTAAAATGTGGGAGTAAATGAGTATACGTATACGTACCCACTCCCCCCCCTCAATTAGAGAGAGGGGCAGCTGAATATGTCTTGCAACAATTTGCCTACGTACCCTTTTGGGTATCAAGCCATCACAAAGTTCCATTTGTGCCGCGAGAATTTTTACTCGGCGGTTCCAGCTTTGTCGATCGCCTTAGTTGCAGTGACTGTTTCTGGATCAACGACTTCTTCCGGGTCTTTCTCGTCCGGTGGGGCCAGAGCGTTAGGCTCGGAAGCTTGTTTGTTTTCTTTTCCAAAGCCATTGGTCGGGTGGACGATTCTTGATCGTGCTTTTCAGAAGCGTTTTCAGTCAGAGACTGAGTTATCTTCGTGCGTTTGGGTTTAGCCTTAGATGTCCTCGTGACTTGCCTCAGCTTATGTTCGGCCAGGAAGAAAAGTCGCGACTGCATTTGGAATCCACAGATTGATGCGGTTCCGTTCGGAGTCGGAAATTTGATGCCTGATGATAGGTTGACGGGACTACCTTCATCGTGTTTATCCAAGGCATTCCCATGGTCACCTTATAGGTGGATGGGTGGTCGACGACCGCTGAATTGATGATCCTTGTGACTTCTTTGGTCATGACCGGGAGTTTGATTGATCCGAGACTCATTGACGTTGTGCCAGAGAAACCCGTGCGTGGTCTTGGCATTCGTGTGACTTCGTACAGATCGGCGTTCATCCTTCTCAGCGTATCGCGGAAGATAACGTCAATGGTACTTCATGTGTCTACAAAGACTCTGGCAATTTCAAGATCCCTAATCATGAGATCGATTACGAGTGGATCTAAGTGAGGTTTGTCAATTTTGACGGTCTCGTATTCCTCGAATGTGATCACATTGTTCAGGAAGTTTTGGGGCGGGGACCGATATGCAACTGTCTCGGATTTCCGTTGATAAGCCTTTATTGACCAGATGGTATGGTGGCAGTATTGCGATCCTCCAATGATCATGTTTACCCAGCGATGATTGTTGTCGTTTCCTTTGTCATCTGCCCTTCTTCCACGTTTTCCGTTCTAGCCCGCAATTTCCTTGAGAGGCATTTTCTGATGTTGGAGTTTGATCGGTCTTTGTCAGACGGTCTGTATATCGGATGAGGTCTTTTATACCTCTAACCTCCAAAATTTCTCCTGTGAGCAGTTTTGCCGCTAGCCACGCACCGAGAACTTTGCACTTCATAGTGGATTAGCCCCTCGTTTGGTGAAACTCCCAGAATATTGTTTCATCGTATGTCGAGTTTTGGGTCCATGTGTTTCCCATTGTTCTTCCTCGTTCCAACACGGAGTGGATAGCATAATTGTGTGCTACCTGCACGTCTTCCACCTCTTGATGGACCTACTTGTTGTCAGGAGAGGTCCTCCTTTTCGGGGTTTGCTCTGATGTTGTGCCTTTCGCGGACGTCCTTGTTATCTGATGTTTCTATGACATGTATTTCATCTTTTCTTCGATAATGATATAGTAGCTTGCCATATGAAGAGCATCTTGGGTCGTATGTGGCTTTTCGAGAGTTATCCACTTCCTGAATTTTGACTTGTACAAGAGAGTCTTTCTAAACGCATCAATATCCACCTTGCAATTTTAAATGGGTTCATGTAATCGCGGAGAGGTTCATCTTCATTTTGGGAAAAGCTCCAAAGGTCGTCGGAGGAGGTTTCCTTATTCATGAACATTGAATAAGCTTGAGGAATTCCAAAGCGACTTGGCAGAAGATTCTGATGGAGTTCCATTTTAAGCGAGAGAACCAATCGAGTGCTCCTCCCTGAAGATATTCGAGGAAGAGGCGGTAATAGCCTGCGTATTATTCCATGTCTCTGAGTTTGGCCCTACCCATCGCGATCTGGAAGGTCTGAATACGCGTTTTTGGGTTGCTTCTTTCATTGTAGACATGTATTTTGATCTTCTCGGGATCTGAAACCCTTGTATCAGTTATACGAGCACTAAATGGAGTTTTCCGATCTTCGGCGCTGGTGGCGTGGTGAATTTGAGACTTCATTGTTTTTACCTCTACAGCAATTTTTTTCAATATAATCACAGAGATCGCACATCTAACTTGGGTCACTGTGACAAGTTTTCCAATTTTGTCGGCGTTTGCTGCGAGTGATTCGAGCCTGCTCTTCAGAAAACTTTTCCTGTTCTACCCAGAAGACGTTTTCTTCTTCTTCAGTCATTGGTAAAATCGAACAGAGAGTTCTCCCAAACCGCACGTCTTATTGTTCTCATTTGATGCACATCAGTGTCCTCGTTGAAAGAGTCGAACAAATCGCTGGATTCCAAGTTGACCCGTTCGACTTCATCAGCTCCCGTTTCTTGCTTGACGGGTTGGGTATTTTCCTCGTTTGGCTGAGTCACGTTAGTGTTTGCTTCGTGTGGATTCTGATAAGACGAAACGTTCTGTGTTAGTTGGCCTTAAAATTGAGGCTTCTTCCGCAGATTCTAGTAGTTCCACGTGGAAGAAAGCCCCTTGTTCTCGCTGTTAGGGTTTCAACCTATTTAGAAAGCAAAATCATGAGCTTGTCTTGTTCTGCTGACTTCTTTTCGAGAGTCGAGAACATCTTTTTAATCTCTTCAGATGCGGAAGTATTTGCGTTTGCGCTAACCGCGGACACGTTTCTGCTGGAGTGCTTTCAACGTTGTCCTCGACGGCGTTTCCATCGCCAGGTGATTGATTGTCTCGAGCGTCTGTAGACATATTTGACCAAATGTTTTGCGGCTGTGAGTTAGATTGATCTGTAACCCCCTCTTCCTTCTAGCTCCAATCTGTGGGAACCAAAATTAACACCGTCGATTTCCATAATTAAAGGAAAGCTAAGAAACCCTAACTAAGGTCCCAAATTTCTGCTGAGCCTAATGAGAAGTAGCCAAGTTATGAAAAAATAAAAGAAGTAAAATAAATCGAGATGAAGAATTGACCAATAGAGATCTTATTCTGAATATTTGTATGAGATTTTACAAAAGGTTAGAGCCCTGGCCGCAAGAGGTGTCGGCGATTTCCCGTGTTCTAATAACCTAAGACTTGAAAACCTAATTGAGTCACATCTCGATAAAAAACAGAAACTTTCCTAATTCGCTCTATGTTCTAAGTAGCAGAGAATTTTTTTTGTGCCCTTCCCTCTCCCTTGCTCCTCTTATATAAGTCTCCAAAGTCTGTCGTCTTTCCTTTTGTTCCCTCGATTCGAGTTTATAATTCCGCAAAAATCTTCCTTATCTTCTCAATTTTTTCAATCGATCGACAGCGTCACGAGACAATCGACCGGCAGAGAGGTAGAGGTATCGATCG
>CAJHQP010009673.1:0-21499 GCA_905132765.1 Moricandia arvensis
GCAAAGGTGTGACCAAGGGAAACTTGTACTTCCTTGAAGACACCAAGCTTTCAGCCGATTTCTCTTATGCTTTAAATTCAAGTGTTAATTTCCTTAAAGATGTAATGTGGCATGCTAGGTTAGGACATTCCCCATTCTCGTGCCTTGAACATCATGTTGCCTAGTATTTCATTTCAAAAAAGATTGTGAAGCTTGTATCTTAGGAAAACATTGCAAAATGTGTTTCCCTAAATCTAGTAAAATCTATGAAAGTTGCTTTGATTTAATTCATTCTGATGTGTGGACTGCCCCATGTGCATCTAGAGAGCATCATATGTATTTTGTGACATTCATAGATGGAAATCAAAGTATACATGGATCACTCTGCTACAATCCAAAGATAGGGTGTTAGATGCATTCATAAACTTTCAAACTTATATCTCTAACCATTACAATGCCAAGATAAAAATTTTGAGATCAGATAATGGAGGAGAGTACACCAAGCAGTGGCATTCAAGCAACACTTAGCAAACATGGGGTGATCCATCAAAACTAGCTGTCCCATATACTCCCACAACAAAATGGTGTGGCTGAGAGAAAGAATCGACATCTTATGGAGGTGGCCAGAAGTTGTTAAGTTGAGGCATCTATCTTGGGGTTGATTAGAAAGAAGAGAGAAGAAGGGTTTGGGTCGATCTTGTCCGTACAAGGCCGTACAGGCCGTACAAGGCCGTACAAGGCCATACAGGCCCGCACATGCCGTACAAGGTCGACCAAAAGCATTCGTCCAGTTTTTACCTTCCAGGTGAAAACCAAAGTGACTCAAGGTGATTCTGCGGCTTGGTAAACTTATACAACCGTTGGAAAGGAAGAAGCTCCCCGCGTGGACAGGCTGGCACAAGGATGGAAAAGGATCAGCATCTTGTCAAAGATGCTGATGCCATTTACTTGGCCAGGAAGCCTCCCTTTTCAAATAAGCGCGCCCCCTGGTGTGATCTGAGCCACACCTTTCTTTGCTTTACTTTATGAAAACCCTTGTAGCTCTCTCTACTATAAACAAACCCCTCGAGGATGAATAAATCATACAGTTCTCTCTAAATATTTCGAGTCTCTAAACATGTTCTTCATAGTCTCTTATAATCTCTCTTCTCGTGAAGTACTAAACCAAATCTTTCCTCTCCTAAATCTGTTTTAATCTCTTTCTGGTTACTTTTCTTCTTAGATATCAAAAATCTCAAGGTATCAGAGCCAGGTTCATCAAGATCTGGGTTTGTGTTCATGCGAGTTGAAGAAGATCAAAGGTTGAAACTTTTTGAAGATCCAAGGCTGTTCTTTGAAGATTCCGGGTAGAAGACTGAAGTTTGAAGCTTGTTTGTTGTCAAAGCTTGAGTCTTTCACGTTCCTACCTTCAAAGACTCAACCTTTCCTCTCGTTTCTGGGTTCATCCGTGTTCTAAGGTACATATCCACTCATTTCCAAGCTTTGAGGTCAAGCTGGTTGTAGATGGATAGTGTTAGCATGAAGGTTCCGGTTACTCTCTAGGGGAGTAACTATCTGTTGTGGTCTCGTTTGGTGAAGACTGCTGTGGGAAGTAAGGGCTTATGGGGGCATATCACATCCGGTGAAGCTCCTAAGCTCATTACTCAAGAAGGTGAAGCTGCAAGTGCCTGATGCGTCCCTAGGATGCTCTTTGGTTGATGGGAATGGATAGATCCTTGCAAGAACGAATCAGAGACTCAAGTTCTTCAAGGTGTGTGGATTGAATGGTGACACAAGAGGGATGGATGATCTCTTGATACTCCTAGATGAACAAATCGATATGACACACCAATTTAGACACCCTTAGGTCTCTGGATATTACACACCAGAACTCGACACACTTTCTAGAGAGAGAGCCGTCAAAGAGAAAGATAACTTGTTGATTAAAAGATGGATGGCTTACAATAGGGTTTAGGGACCCTTTAAATAAAGAGAAACCAAGAACATGCTCTCTAGGGTTTCGGAAATAAGCAAAATGGAAACTATAGTTTAACTTTAACATAAGCTTAAAATAACATAAAAATGTAAACTTCTTTTAGACTTGGACCGAGATAGGGCCTAAGTGATGTGAGACAAGTTGTGGCCTCGTTAAAAACCTTCCTCCGGAAAACCTCGTGGGACAAAACCAAAAGCAAGGAAAAGAGCACGCACCCCATGTCTTGCCTAGACACTAACTCAGCTTGATGTAGAGATGGCTTGAATTGTGATCAAGACATCTCGGATCAGACCTTGTCCAAGACTTTCTTGTTGTGGATGTGAAGTGAGTAATCCAACAACATTCTCTTTAAACTTCTTGACTCTGGAACGAGTCATGGGACCTTCAGGAATGGCTAGAGCATCATCACCCGGCTGCTGGTTCAATGTGGCTTCATGTGGTTCATCTAGACTCTCCTTGTTCTCCTTAGTGATCCGGTCCATGATCACATCATCCCCTCCCTCTTGAAAAGGATTTTTCCTCAAATCAGGTTCATCTACAGCAAAAGGAGCCAAGTCAGTGACATTGAAGCTATTTGATACATCATACTTACCTTGGAGATCAAGTTTGTAGGCATTGTCATTGATCTTGTGGATGATCTCGAAAGGTCCATCAACCCTTGGCATCAGCTTGGACTTCCTCTCGTTGGGGAACCTATCCTTCCTCAGGTGCAACCAAACTTGGTCACCAACTTCAAAGGTTCTCACACGTCTCCCCTTGTTGGCTTGCTTCTCATAAAGCTTGGTTTTCTGCTCAATGTTTTGTCTAGCCTTCTCATGGATTCGTTGGACCATCTATGCTTTCTTCTTGCCGTCTAGACTGATCCTTTCACACTCAGGTAAAGGCATTAGATCCAAAGGAGAGGTGGGATTGAACCCATAAACAATCTCAAAAGGTGAATACTTAGAAGCAGAATGCATAGCATGGTTGTATGCAAATTCACAGTGTGGTAAGTATTCTTCCCATGTCCTTAAGTTCTTTTTAATGAATGCACACAGGAGTGTTCCTAAGGTTCTATTAACCACTTCAGTTTGTCCATCAGTTTGCGGATGACAAGTAGTAGAAAACAACAGTTTAGTGCCTAGCTTAGACCAAAGTGTCTTCCAGAAGTAACTAAGAAACTTAGTATCCCTATCAGAAACTATAGTTCTAGGCATGCCATGGAAACGAACAACTTCTTTAAAGAACAGGTTAGCAACATGCAATGCATCATCAGTCTTATGACATGCTATGAAATGTGCCATCTTAGAGAACCTATCAACAACAACAAAGATTGAGTCCTTTCCGGTTCTAGTCCTAGGCAATCCAACAACAAAGTCCATGGAAATGTCATTCCAGGGATGGTGTGGAATGGGTAAAGGAGTATACAAACCCTGGGATTGGACTTGGGACTTGGCATGCTTGCAAGTAGCACACCTCCCACAGATTCTCTCCACATCTCTCTTCATGTGTGGCCAATAGAAGTGATCCTGCAAAACTTTTAAGGTCTTGGCAAACCCAAAGTGTCCCATTAGACTGCCCCCATGGGATTCCCTGACAAAAAGATCTCTCAAAGAGCCAGTTTAGGCACACACAATCTATTATCATAAAACAAGTAGCCTTCTTAGCCTAAAGTAATGCCCTGCAGCAAACTTCTCACAAGAAGCATAGGCTTCCTTAAAATCATGGTCAGTACACATACATATCTTTTATCTGCTTCAACCAAGTACTTAGCATCTAGGGTGGTCAAGAGAACATACCTCCGAGATAGTGCATCAGCAACTATGTTCTCCTTACATTGTTATACTTGATCAGTATGGAAGGTCTCAATGAACTCAAACTCCACCTTGCGTGTCTCTTGCTAAGCTTACTCTGCCTTTTAGAGATACTTTAGGGACTCATGATCAGCTGTGTATGACAAACTCCTTGGGCCACAAGTAATGTTGCCCGCGTTTGTAACGCCCTCCACCAAGGCATAGAGTTCTTTGTCATAGGTTCCATAGTTGAAAGTGGCTCTCCAAGTTCTCATGAAGTAGGCTATGGGTTTCCTATCCTGCATCCAATACAGCACCAATTCCAATTCCCTGAGGCATTCACATTCTATTTCAAATGTTTTAGTAAGTCAGGAAGCATAAGAAGAGGTGATTGAGTAAGCTTCTATTTTAGGCTCTGGAAAGCCTTCTCCTGTTGCTTCTCCCCACTTGAATCCGACATCCTTTCTTTATCACTTCAGTCAAGGCAGCTGCAATGGTGCTAAAAATCCCTCACAAATCGCCTATAGAACCCAGGCCTATGTCTTCTTTATCTTCAACCAGCAAGCTCATCTCCCTGCGTTCATCCTTCTTTCTTGGACACGCCTATGTCTTCCTTTGGCTTTGTCTTGAGGATGAACTGAGGTGTTCATACTCATTGTCAGTCTCCTCATAACCGACATGCTCTTGGCGAGTTGCATGAGGTCTCTCTTCTCTCCTAGTCTCTCGGTTTGGAACTTAGCCTAGTAGCTCTCGTGATGTCTTCTCTGAGCTCTCTCCGGATGTCATTAAGGTTGGTCCTCATCATGTCGGTCATGACATCTCGGATCAGACCTTGTCCCAAGACTTTCTTATGGAGGTGGCCAGAAGTTGTTTAAGTTTGAGGCATCTATCTTGGGGTTTGATTAGAAAGAAGAAGAGAAGAAGGGTTTGGGTCGATCTTGTCCGTACAAGGCCGTACAGGCCGTACAAGGCCGTACGAGGCCGCTACAGGCCGTACAAGGTCGACCAAAAGCATTCGTCTAGTTTTACCTTCCTGGTGAAACCAAAGTGACTCAAGGTGATTCTGTGGCATGGTAAACTTATCCAATACCGTTGGAAAGGAAGAAGCTCTCCGCGTGGACAGTCTGGCCAAGGCTTGGAAAGGATCAGCATCTTGTCAAGGATGCTGATGCCATTTACTTGGCCAGGAAGCATCCTTTTCAAAATAAGCGCGCCCCCTGGTTGATCTGAGTCACACCTTTCTTTGCTTTACTTTCTGAAACCCTTGTAGCTTCTCCTTCTATTTTAACAAACCCCTCGAGGATGAATAAATCATTACAGTTATCTCCTAATATTTTCGAGTCTCCAAACATGTTCTTCATAGTCTCTTATAATCTCTCTTCTCGTGAAGTCTAAACCAAATCTTTCCCTCTCTAAATCTGTTCTTTAATCTCCTTCTGGTTAACTTTTCTTCTTAGATATCAAAAATCTCAGAAGTATGATGCTTCCATACCAATGTACCTAAGAGATTTTGGGGAGATGCTGTGATGACAGCTTGCCCTACTTGATCAACAAAATCCCTACCAAGGTCCTTCACGACCAGTCTCCACATGAGGTATTAAACAAACATAGACCATCTATAGATCACCTTCGGGTATTTGGGTGCTTGGTGCTTTGTTTTATTCCAGGAGAACAAAGGAACAAGCTTGAACCAAAGAGCACCAGGGCCATGTTCATTGGATACTCTCCTCACCAAAAGGGATACAAGTGTTATTCACCAGAAACCAGGAGGGTTTCTAAATATCTCGAGATGTGAGGTTTGTTGAGTCCAGAGGTTTACTATGGTGAGAAAAGTTGGGATGAAGTGAAAGACCTATCCCAAATCATCCTCAGATAAGGCTGAGAATTTGAGGAGAGTGATGGAATGTCTAGGCATCAGTATACCTAAAGAGAGGGTTGTGCCTGGGGGATGAAACCAAGACAAGACCATCAGCCTCCAACCAACTGAAGAAGTTAAATGAGGATTCTGAAAATGAAGCTGTTGAGGTTACTCTCACCTTGATCCTGAAGGGGGGAATCAAAATGAACCACAAGAAGCGTTCAGTACCTCATGATCAAGATGAGCAAACAAGAAGGATCAGTGGTAAGTGGGCGATCAACATACGGCTGGTGAGGAAGACACCAAATGAAGAAAATGTTCAACCTCTGAGAAGACAGCACTAGGAACAGGCGTTCACCTTCCAATTGGGTCAACACGCGAGTCTACTTCAACTCCCAAGCAGTAGCTCATCCTACTCAAGTAGTGTGCTCTCTAGCTCAGATATCCCAGGAGCATGTAGTGTTCATTGAGAGAGTTGGACCAAGAATACATCCCAAGGTCTTACGAAGAAGCTATGGAACACAAGGAGTGGAGAGACTCAGTGGGAATGAAACCACATGCCATGATTGTAAATGACACTATGGTATGAAGTGGAGCTTCCAAAGGCAAGAAGGCAGTGACAAGCATGTGGATCTTCACAATCAAATACAATGCTGATGGTACTGTTGGAGAGGCGCAAGACAAGACTTGTTTGCCAAGAGGGTTTACTTCAGACTTATGGAGAAGATTATCTGGACACCCTTTGCACAGCCAGTAGCTAAACTTCACACTCACTATAGGATCATTCTCTCCTTGGCTGTCAGCTTGAGTAGTGGGATCATGTGGAGATGGATGTGAAGAATGCCTTCCTATCAAGAGAACTTGAAGATGAAGTTTACATGAGACCACCTCCTGGTTTAGGAGGCATCTGTGTCAAGCCTGGAAATGTCCTTAGACTGAAGAAAGCATCTATGGATTGAAGAAATCCACAAGCGGCCCTGGTATCACAAGCTCAGTACCACCCTCAATGGAGAGGATTTGTCGAAATCTGAAGCTGATCACCACACTCTTCACTCTCACTAGTCACAAGGAATTGTGGTGATACTAGTGTATGTGGATGATATCATCCATCACTGGAAGTGACAAGGAAGGCTATCCTCCTAACTAAGAACTTTCTTAAATCATCTTTTGATATCAAAAGACTTGGTGAGTTAAAGTACTTTCTAGGGATAGAGATATGCCGATCTAAAGAGGGGATATTCCTATCCAAACGGAAGTACACACTTGATTGTGAGTGAGGGCAGGTGATCTAGGTGGAAGAGCTGCTAAGACACCTCTAGAAGGTGGATACAAGGTCTTGCGTGAGGGGCGAGATTGAAGATAGGCCCTATGAAGATGTCAAGCAATATAGGAGAATGGTTGCGAAGCTTATCTATCTTACCATCACCAGACCAGATGTGTGCTTTGCTGTGAATTTCAAGTCAGTCAATCTATGCAAACACCCAAGATACATCACCTGAACAGTGGTGGAGAGGATCTTGAGATATCTAAGAGAAGCACCAGGACAAGGAGTATGGTTGGATGATAACAAGAGCACATAAATTGTTGGGTACTGTGATGCAGATTGGGCTGGAGATAGAATAGACATGAGGTCTACAACAGGCTACTGCACCTTCATTGGACGCGCAACTTGGTCACTTGGAAGCAGCAAGAAACAGAAGATAGGTATCGCATGTCTCACGCGAAGTGCTGAAGCAGAGATGATAGAATGCATGAGGAAGCTACGTGTAGTGAGCTGATTTGGATCAGGCAATGCTTGCTAAAAGACTTGCGCGCTATAGAGAGCTACAGACTCCCATCAGCTATGCATTGTGACAATCAGGCAGCAATCGCAGCATAGCATCCATAACAATGTGTTATCCATGAAAGGACAGCACATTCAGTGTTGAGTTGCCACAAAGGGTCAGACCAGCTGTGGGAGCAGCAATTATCACTGCACCATTGCTACACTCGAAGTGAAGATCAGTAGCTGATATCTTCGACAACAGCAGTCAAGTTCCAAAGGTCTGTGAGTTCCCAATTCATCTAAAGCTTGGACTCATGGAGTCTCCCATCTTTCCACTGATCCTCCTTAGCATGAGAGGTGTATCTTTTTACTCTGTTTCCTTGGGCCTTGGGTTTCTCTCCCAGAGGAGGTTTTTGCAGAGCTAATAAAGGGTTTTAATTGAGGGAAATGCTTGCATGGGTTCGCAAAAAGCTTGACCAGGTTCCCAATGGGTCAAGGCCTTGAGCGGGAGTGTTGAGATGAAGCATTAATAAGCAAGGAAAACTCGGATCCAAGGTTACTTGTGAATCAGCTTTGTCCGCTGTACACCTAAGGGTTTTGTGGTGTGTCTTGCACGTCAAGAAAGGAGTAACCAGAACCTAAGAGGGTTCCGGATGTTAAGCTTCATCTGTCTAACGGCTAGGAAAGATATTTTTGAATAATAAAGAATGGGATCACATGTGAAGAAGAGGATCAAATCCATTGGACCAGTCTCTATCCCTGCCTCTGAACCTGATCAAGACAGTGGGACAGTTTGGACTGTTCCTCAGCCCGTTGTTTATTATTATTTGTCCTTCTTGCCTTTGTTTATTGTATTTCTGGTCTGAGGAAACCCTTGTAGTTTTCCTTTAAATAGACGCAACCGAGTGTAAAGATCGTGAAGACAAGGGGAATAAAACATGTCGTCGCATTTTACACTAAACTACTCTCTCGTCTCGTCGTCGAAAAATCTCTGGCTCCTGCTCGCTGCTCTCTCTCGTACCTCTCTTGTCTGTTCTTCTATACGTTCGTGAGCAGAAGCTCTCATCTGTTCTTGGCTGGCGTTAGTGATCTCTCTATAATTCTCATAAACTCAGCACAGATCATGCCGGCCTGTCCTAGTCTAGACTTGATGATATGCTTGATGAGAACTTACATGGTCTTCAGCAGTCTGGTTTCTAGAGATGAGCATTTAAAAAGTGCGTTATCATCAGAGTTATTAGGATAGTGTAAAAGATAAGGTAGATGCGAATGGAAGGGAATCTGTCATTCGCAAATACCAATATCATGGGATTATATGGGATGTGGCGTAGTTATGCGCGCTTTAGGTAGTTTGATCTCATATGCTAGCGCTAGTTACATTTCAGTGAGATTAATAGATATGCATGTTCTTAGTAGTCATTCAGTGTGGGCAGGCATTTCTGTTATAGTATAGCTTTGACTGACATGCTGTAGTATAGTAGCGAAGAATATCCTAGAAGAACATTGCTAGAACATGCTATGGGCATGTACCTGAATGTTCTTAAGGAATGAAAAGCTTTCATGCCAAACTTGAAGAAGTGCACGCTTGTTGGCAACGGATAGACTTGGTTTTCCTAAGCTGATTGTTGTGAGTGCAGATGGAGTTAAGGGCGCGATGAGTGATGAGAGATCAAGAGCCATCAACAGACTGGCCGGATGTCCACGCCACAGTGTGGGAGATAGTGAGGAGTTTCGCATGGGCTTCGCTGTGGGCTTCTATAAGGCGCGATTTGTGAGAGACTTTAGCATGCCATTGCAAGCTGCCCTTGACCTGAAGTGATAAGAAGGATGTGTCGATTCAGAGTGGAGAAGCCACAAGAGAGGCATTCCACATGCCTAAGAGAAGCTATACTCATCACCTGCTTCGTGACTGCTTTGCGCCTGATTTTATACTAAACACGTTGAAATAGAATGTGATGCCCATGCAGGAATTGGAATTGGTGCTAGTGATTAGATCGCAGGATAGGTAAACCTATAGCCTACTCAGCTGAGAGAGCTTGGAAGGAGCCACTCTAAGCTATTGCAACCTATGAGCAAAGAACTCTATGCCTTGGTGGGGCATTCTACAGAACGTGTGCTAACATACTGATGTGGCGCAAGGAGTTTTGGTCATACACACATGATGCATGAGCTCCCCTAAAGTATCCTGAAAAGGGCAGAGTAAGCTAGCAGCAGACACGCTAAGATGGTGTTGATGTTCATTGAGACGCTTCGCGCATACGTGATTCAAGGTATAAATAACAGACGGTAAGGAGACATAGTTGCTGATGCTCTATCTCGGAGAGTATGTTCTCGGTTGAGCCCACTTTAGCATGCTAAGCTTATGGCTTGGGTTTGAGCAGATTTAATTCGATTATTTGTATGATTACTGACGCATGTGATTTCAAGGAACCTACTGCTGTCTTGTGAGAAGTTTGCCTGCAGGGCATACATTAGACAAGAAGCTTCTTGTTTTATGACAATAGATTGTGTCTGTGGTGCCTAAGCTTGCTCTTCTGAGAGATCTTTTGTCAGGCGAATCCCGCTCATGGGCAGTCCTATGGGATCACTTTGGGATTTGCCAAGACCTTAAAAGTTTGCAGGATGCACTTCTATTCGGCTCGCACATGAAGAGGAGACGTGTGCGAGAGAATCTGTGGAGTGTTGCCTACTTGCAAGCATGCCAAGTCCCAAGTCCAATCCCAGGTTTTGTATACTCCTTTACCGATTTCCACAACCATCCCTGGAATGACATTTCCATGGACTTTATGTTGGATTACCTAGGACTAGAACCGGCAAGGATTCAATCTTTGTTGTTGTTGATAGCGTTCTCTAAGATGGCAACATTTCATAGCATGTCATAAAACTGATGATGCATTGCACGTTGCTAACCTGTTCTTTAAGGAAGTTGTTCGTTTGCATGGCATGCCTAGAACTATAGTTTCTTTATAGAGACATTAAGTTTCTTAGTTATTTCTGGAAGACATTTTGCTCTAAGCTAGACACTAAACTGTTGTTCTTCTACTTACATTTATCCACACAAACTGATGGACAAACTGAAGTAGTTAATAGAACCTTAGGAACACTCCTGCGTGCATTCATTAGACAGAACTTAAGAACTTGGGAAGAATACTTACCACACTGTGAATTTGCATACAATCATGCTATGCATCTGCTTCTAAGTATTCACCTTTTGAGATTGTTTATGGGTTCAATCCCACCTCTCCTTTGGATCTATACCTTTACCTGAGTGTGAAAGGATCAGTCTAGATGGCAAGAAGAAAGCAGAGATGGTCCAACGGATCCATGAGAAGGCTAGACAAAACATTGAGCATAAACCAAGCTTTATGAGAAGCAAGCCAACAAGGGGAGACGTGTGAGAACCTTTGAAGTAGGTGACCAAGTTTGGTTGCACCTGAGGAAGGATAGGTTCCCCACGAGAGGAAGTCCAAGCTGATGCCAAGGGTGAGGGAGACCTTCGAGATCATCCACAAGATCAATGACAATGCCTACAACTTGATCCTCCAAGGTAAGTATGATGTATCAAATAGCTTCAATGTCACTGACTTGGCTCCTTTTGCTGTAGATGAACCTGATTGAGGACAAATCCTTTTTAGAAGAGGAGGGATGATGTGATCATGGACCGATCACTAAGGAGAACAAAAACAAGGAGAGTCTAGATGAACCACAAAGAAGCCACATTGCACCCGCAACCTGGTGATGATGCTCTATCCATTCCTGAAGGTCCCATGACTCGTTCCAGAGCAGAAGCCTAAAAGAGATGTTGTTGGATTACTCACTCTCACATGCCACAACAAGAAAGTATGGACAGGTCCGATTCGAGATGTCTTGATCACCATCAACCATTCATCTCTACATCAAGCTTGAGTTAGTGTCTCAGGCCAAGACATCATGGGTGCGTGCTCTTTTCCTTGCTTCTTAGGTTTGTCCCCACGAGGTTTTCTGAGAAGGTTCTTTAACGATAGGCCACACTTGTCTTCACATCACTTAGGCCTCTCTCTCGGTCCAAGACTAAAGAAATGTTTACATGTTATTTCATTTTAAAACTATGTTAAACTTAAACTATAGTTTCCTTTTTACTTATTTCCGAAACCCTAGAGAGCATGTTCTATGGTTTCTCCTTATTTAAACGGGTCTCTAACCCTATTGTACTCAAGCATCTTTTAATCAACGATTTTCTTTCTTCCTTGACGGCTCTCTCTCTAAATAGTTGTCGAGTTTCTTCTGGTGTGTAGTATCCAGGAACCTAAGGGTGTTAGCTTGGGTGTGTTAATCCGAGTTAATCATCTAGGAGTTATCAAGAGATCTTATCATCCCTCTGTGTGTCACAATCGATCCACAACCTTGAAGAACTTGAGTCTCTGATTCGTTCTTGCAAGGATCTATGCATCCCCATCAACAAAGATCATCCTAGGGACGCATCATCAGAGGGTTCAAATGGTGCTGGTTCACCAAGACAACTGATTGGTGATAGAAGGAGGCGAGTGAAGGAAAGTTCCTTTTGCTTACACAGGAAGCACCAGCAGGAACAATGATCAAGACTACATCCGGAGGTCTTGACATTGAAGCCTCATCAAAACTGCTCAAGGAGAATGGTAACACACCTTTGGGTATCTTAATGGGTATTCTCTTGGTGCTTCAATGGCTGCTAGTAAGCTAGGAAATGTGAATGAGCCTAGGACTGATAGAACTGGTTAGGACAATAGAGAATGAAATGAACCGCCAAAGTCTTGATTTTTCTAGTCCTAAAGCTAGTTGTCACATTGCTAATAGCTCATCTAAACCATTGATAGTAGACTCAGGAGCCTCTCATCACATGATAAGTACACCAATCTTATCAAAAGACATTGAAACAGCTAATGGTCATGTCCTGATTGCAAATGGTGATATGATTCCTATTAGGGGAATAGGAAATCTAAAACTGTTTGTAAGAACTCAAGAGCCTTCTATATGCCTGAAATTCACTTCCAAACTTGTTATCTGTTAAGAAGTGCACTAATGATTTGAATTGCAGGTGATATTCAGTCCTAAACGAGGTTGAGTTTCAGGATATTGTGATGTGATCATGGACCGGATTCACTAAGGAGAACAAGGAGAGTCTAGATGAAGCCACATGAAACCACATTGCACCAGCTGCCTGGTGATGATGCTCTAGCCATTCCTGAAGGTCCCATGACTCGTTCCAGAGTCAAGAAGCTTAAAGAGAATGTTTGTTGGATTACTCACTTCACATCCACAACAGAAAGTCATGAACAAGGTTTGATCCGAGATGTCTTGATCACCATTCAAGCCATCTCTAAATCAAGCTGAGTAGTGTCTAGGCAAGACATGGGGTGCGTGCCCTTTTCCTTGCTTTTGGTTTTGTCCCACGAGGTTTTCCGGAGGAAGTTTTTAACGAGCCACAACTTGTCTTCACATCACTAGGCTCTATCTCGGTCCAAAGACTAAAGAAGTTTACATTTTATTCAATTTTAAAAGCTTATGTTATCTTTAAACTATAGTTTTCCTTTTTACTTATTTCCGAACCCTAGAGAGCATGTTTCTCTGGTTCTCCTTATTTAAACGGGTCTCTAAACCCTATTGTACTCAAGCATCTATTATCAATAAACCATGAGTTTCTTTCTCTCTGACCGCTCTCTCTCTCTAGAAAGTTTGTCAAGTTCTGGTGTGTAATATCCAGTGATCTAAGGGTGTCTTATTTGGTGTGTCATATCCAGATCAAGTCGCCTAGGAGTATCAAGAGATCATCCATCCCTCTTGTGTCACCATTCAATCCACAAACCTTGAAGAACTTGAGTCTCTGATTCGTTCTTGCAAGGATCTATCCATCCCTATCAACCAAAGAGCATCCTAGGAACGCATCATATTGAGAGCCAAAAGATGATTTGGAAAAGGAGTTACCAAGGGCGAGTTATATATGCTTGAAGAGCTTGATCCTGTTTCTGATTTTAGTTGTTCCTTTACTACTGTTTCTTCTGATTTAAATAAGAATGCTTTGTGGCATGTATAGAAACTAGACATCCTCATGTTAGAGCTTCGAACTTGATGTTCCAGGTGTTGTTTTTGAAAATAATGAGTGTGAAGCTTGCATTTTAGGCAAAGCATTGTAAGACTGTTCTTTCCAAGTTCATCTACTGTTTATGAGAAGTGCTTGATTTAATCATTCTGATGTGGACTTGTCCTTGCATATCTAGGATAATCATAAGTATTTGTAACATTCATTGATGAAAAATCTAAATACACCCTGGTTAACACTCATTTCCATCTAAACGATAGGGTCCTTGATGCATTTAAGAACTTTCAATCCTATGTGACTAACCATTATCACGCCAAGTTTAAAATTATTAGATCAGATAATGGAGGAGAGTACACAAGTCATGCATTCAGGATCACATAGCTCGACATGGGATCCTTCACCAGACCAGTTGCCCGTTACACTCCTCAGCAAAAATGGAGTTGCTGAGAGGAAGAATCGCCACCTCATGGAGGTAGCAAGGTCTTTAATGTTTCAAGCCAATGTTCCCAAAGAGTTTTGGAGTGATGTTGTGGCTTACAGCTTGTTATCTCATCAACCGCAGACCTACAAAGGTACTGCATGATCAAGCCCCCCTTTGAGGTTCTAAACACAGTAACAAACCATCAGTGGACTATCTACGGGTCTTTGGATGCGGTATGCTATGTTACTGATTCCTGGAGAGATGAGAAACAAGTTAGAAGCCAAGAGTACAAAGGCAATGTTTATAGGCTACTCCCACACTCATAAGGGATACAAGTGTTATGATTCCGGTGGCAGAAGAGTTCTGGTGTCTAGGGATGTAAAGTTCATAGAAGAAAGAGGGTACTATAGTCGAGAAGAATCAAGACGAGTTTGAAGGACCTTACCTCAGATAAGGCAGCAACTCTAAGGATTATCTTGGAAGGTCTTGCATTGGAGTGACCAAGAACCAGGGTGAAATATGGTCCAGCAGGGACAAATGAAGCAAATCAGTCTCCCACCTTGATCATGAGGGGGGAACACCAAAGATCAAGAAGGTGAAGAATCTGGTAGTGGTGAAGAGTTTTGATTCGGGACAAGAAGACTTTGACTCTCCAGGGGAAGATAGAAGTTCAGGTTCTCATGATCAGGTGGAGATACTCAAGAAGGTCAGAGAAGTATTGAACATCAAGGGGAGGAAGAACCGGAGGAAAAGGGAAGTAGAACAGCAGCAACAGCAGAGAAGAAGTTCTAGGATAAGAAGACCACCATCTGATTGGGATAACACTAGGGTTTACTATAATGCCCAAGCAGTTGCTCACCCATTCTCAAGTGGTCTGCTCGTTTACTTCAGTTATCCGAGAGAGCATTGTTTCCTTTATGGTCAATCTAGACAGAGCTATATACAAGATCCTATGAGGAAGCTGTTAAGACAAGGAATTGGAAGGAGTCAGTTGGTGCTGAGGCAAGTGCAATGATCAAGAATGACACATTGGTATGAAAGTGAGTTGCCAAAAGGGAAGAGGCAGTAACCAGTAGATGGATCTCTTTACCATCAAATACTTGGCGAATGGAAATATTGATAGAAAAAAAACCAGGTTGGTTGCAAGAGGCTTCACTCAAACCTATGGAGAAGGTTATATGGATACCTTTGCACCTGTTGCAAAAGCTTCACACTATTAGAATCATTCTGTCTCTTGCGGTTAACCTTGACTGAGGTCTATGGCAAATGGATGTGAAGAATGCCTTTCTTCAAGGAGAACTTGAAGATGAAGTCCATATGCACCCTCCACCAGGTCTGGAATACTTAGTGAAGAAGAGAAATGTGCTCCGCTCAAGAAGGCCAATCTATGGTCTCAAACAATCTACTAGAGTCCTGGTACAACAAGTTGAGCACTACTCTCAATGGCAAAGGGTTCAAGAAATCTTGAACTGGATCATACCTTATTCACTCTCCCGACCATATCAGGTATAGTTGTCCTTCTTGTGTATGTTGATGATATCATCATCACAGGAAGTGACAAGGAAGGTATTCAATCCACTAAAGACTTCCTTGGGAGAGATGAAATACTTCCTTGGCATTGAGATATGTAGATCCAAGGAAGGTTTGTTTCTGTCCCAAAGAAAGTATACACTTGATCTCTTGAAAGATGCAGGGAACATGGAGGGAAGACAGCCAAGATGCCACTAGAGGATGGGTACAAGGTTCCTCGTGAGGGGGAGATTGAGGATAACCGGTCATTCCATGATCCTAATGATGGGCCCCTAGGATGCTCTTTGGTTGATTGGGAGGATAGATCCTTGCAAGAACGAATCAGAGACTCAAGTTCTTCAAGGTTTGTGGATTGAATGGTGACATAAAAGGGATGAATGGTCTCTTGATACTCCTAGGCGACTGATCTGGATATGACACACCAAATAAGAAGCCCTTGATCTCTGGATATTACACACCAGAAAGTACTCGACAACTTCTAGAGAGAGAGAGAGCCGTGAAGAGAAGAAAATTGAAAGTTTTCAGAGAACAAGTGCTTGAGTGATGATGAACGAGTGTGGAGATGTTGAGGATGAGACTTGATGAGGATGAACGAGAGACTGATGGAAGAGTGAGAGTGATTCGTGAGAGAGTATGAGAGATTGAGAGACTAATGAGAGAAAGAGATTGAGAGAATAAGTATCCAGAGACTTGAGAGAATAGAGAGAGTAAAAGAGACAAGAGATTATGAAGGAGAGAACTTCTCTGCTTGATTATTAAACTCGACATTACAAGAGTATAAATAGATAAATGAGCTAGTCTAGGGTTTACAAAATATCAGAGCAAGCATGTGGAGTCAGGGAAGGTTTGAAATGAGTGGAGCAGGAGCTATACACGCTTGGAGACAGCCTGGCTGGTCAAGAGATGTAACTTAGCCTTAGAATCGGGCCACCAAGGCCTATGCATCGTATCCAGTGATCAGTCCAGGTTCAGGCCTCCTTCCTTTTTAGTCTGGATAGGGAAGAACCTTATCCACAAACGGTCCAACACAAGCGCTATCTCGCAGATGCCTTCCTAGATGCCATTCTGATCCCATCTTCTTTCTCCAAAACCATTCGAGAACCCTTTCTTCACCATTGAAGCTTCCTCTGTGACTTGGGATGCACAGGGTAAGCCATGGGGTTGTACAGATTTAGGGTTTGGTCCGTACAACATGACCCGGTTTTTGCACAAACCTAAAATGTCTTCAAATGTCGAGAAATAAGTTTCCCGGGTCGGCTCGTCCGTACAGGCCGTACAGTCCGTACGGCCGTATGGTACGGACCACCCTATTTTTGTCACCTCATCCATTTGCTCCCAATTGCACCCAAGCCTTCTTCCTTCATAGTAAACCCGCTCTTGACCTTGTTCTCTAGCTCTGCATGAAGCTCTGGGAACGCCTCCTTAGACCTTGAATCAGTCTCTAGAGTGGGTTTTGCCAATGCTTTGCACAATTAACGCTTTAGTGAGATGGTTTATCATTTCAACGGTTAACCAACCTCCCCCTCAAGCTTGACTCTATAGATCCTGGAGTCAAAGCTTTGGAAGCCCCTGAAGTGCCCTCCTGCGTTAAAAACCTTACCAGATAGAAACCCTCCTTAGGGATAAAAACTCTTGGCAAGGAAGAGTAAGTTCTTTCAAGGCCTAGGATTGCCATGAAGCCTTATGTGTCGTTTAGAACGCAGTGTTGGGTTGGACACAAGGACTTCTCGCGCATCTCGCTCGCGCTCACGACTCGTGCAGCCAAACAACCTGACAAGGCTTCCACACTCATAGAACTTGGCTTGACCTCTTTATAGACCCGGGTTTGGGTCTCTCTCTCACTGTGACTTCAAGGCCACCTTAGAGAAAGCTAGGAAACGACCATGATCATTCTTCTGTGAGGCTCAAGCACTGGTAATGGTACCTGATACATTATCCCAAAGGTGCATCAGTACTTCCATCAAGATTAGGCAAGGCTCAAAGTTTAAACAAAACCAGAGATTTTAGCAACTTAGACAATCTTCTAAATGAAGCAAGATATCCAATGATGGTTTCAACTAAGGCTCAAGCACTAGAACCAGCTCATTTAACAATCAGAACCAATCTATTCAAGCATTTAAGAACCATTTGGATTTTAAGAAATGTATGAATGACTTGTACTAGACTAAGCTTCAAGTTACTTCCCTTTTGGTTAGATGAGGAGTGACTGCCTTGTCACTTGAATCCCTCACACTCGGCCAGTTGCAACCTCTTCATGGCAACACCAACTCTGATGGGCAGGTTTTGTGGAACCTTCAGCTTCAGTTTTCAATCACCTCACCACAGAGGGCCGCATTGAAACTGAGCTTTCATGGACACAAAACCAAGACTGCTCTGAACCAGTATCTTTGCATAGACACGCCACTGCCTAGACCCGGGTTAGATGATCCTTTGTTGAAGTCCTTGCACGGCTTTGATACTGGACCATGGATCACGTACATTTAGACTCCCCCCTTAAGCTTAACTCCGAGACTATGGGAGGAGCTAAGGCTTGTGAGATTAGTGTACTACAGTTCCATGGTCTTAAGGAACCATCAGTCTTTACAAGACTTGATGTCCTAACACTTGTGAGTTTTGGCTCTCTTCCTTGTATACCAGGAATAAATGGTGTTTGAATCACCTTAAGAGCCCTCCACAAGGTAGTCTCTCATTGTATGATAACCCACTCTACACTTCTTTGTAGACTTTGGGACTGACACGTCCATGTGGTATCATCATACAATGGCATCATCCTCTCATTGCATATTCGATCACACTACACTTTCCCTGTAGTTTGTGGACTGCACTGCGTCTGAGTGATGATATGGAAATGGCATAAGATCAGTATCTTGTCACCTTGGTTTTGCGTTTGTCATTGTATATTTGGTACCTAACATCACCACAACTCATGCAGAGATTAGATCATCCCATTGGGACCAAACCAAGATCACACATCCGGTTTGATCTCCAATGCCTCAACAAGCTATGATCTTGAAAACAAGCTAAATCAGCAAGAACAAGATCAAGCACATTTCAATCTCTAAAGAGCAATGTATTGCTTTCAACAATACACTGACACTTTAGACTTTAATTTCATGCAAGCAATAGATGTAATGCAACAACCTTAAGGCAATTACTATATGAATGCAATAGGTTCAATCCTGAGTGCTATAAGAGACTATTGCCACACCAGTTCCAATTAAAATCAATGATGCAAGCAACCTAGACAGCTTCTAAATGATGCAAGCACACACTGATGGATTAAACAATGGCATTAGAACCAGTATGCAACCGGATTGAACTTAGACACAATGAGATAAGCTTTTTGCAAAACAGATTATCAAAATCATGATTCAAGGCTTAGACAACTTCTAAATGCTTCAAGACATCTATGATGGATAAGCTATGACAAAAGCGACCAGGAACAAACTACAATGCAATAAACATGCCAGGAGATCCTGGGACACAAACACCACTCAATGCACAACTAAACAAAGACACAAGCTCTTATTAAGGGTTTAGGAGGTTTGCTTACAACCCAAGGAATCTGAGCTGATTCCCTGAACCTCCATGGACACGGCTCATCTGAACTTGGCAGGTTTGAGATGTGGGTTAAGCACCCAACACCCTCTCCTTGGTGTGTCCATCCCTCTTGCAATGCTCGCCACTTGAGACCCCTCCTGTCCTCCCTTTTGTAGGCCGCCTTGTTGGACTGAGGAACTGCTTCAGCTTGTGATGCAAGGAGAGGACTCTCCTTTGCTTCAAACAACCCGTGTGAACCTTCCTCCTTTTGGCCTTGGGAGCACACCTCTTCAAGCGTGGGAAGCTTCTCACACCTTAGGATATGTTTGATAAGGTCATTGAAGGTAGGACTGAGGGTCAAGAGCAGACCAAACACCTTGTCTTGCTCCCTTCTTTCATTCAACACCTCTGGGTCAAGAGATTGAGGTCTCAGCATCTCAAGTTCAGACCAAAGGGCTCTGAACTTTCCTAGATGAACCGTGAAATTCCTCATTCTCTTGGACAGGTGTTGATGGCTCTCTAGATTTCAAAGACTCGGCTGAGGTTAGAGATGTTACCATAGATCTTGTTTAAGGTTTCCCAAAGCTCTTTAGCACTCTCACAGTATGAGTAGGCTTCGAGGATAGATTTTTCTAAGGAACTTTGGAGAAAGGTCAAGACCGTGTAGTCATCTTGTTGCCACTTCTCTTCCGAGACAATAGGAGAACCAGTATCAGCACTAGATGAACTCTCTTGAGAGGCGACAGCTTTGGAGGAGTTTGGAGCACCTGAGATGCAATGGCTCCATAACCCCTTTCCACCAAGGGCTGTCTTCACCAGGCGTGACCAGAGAAGGTAGTGGGGACCTTTGAGGATGACTGGAATGACAATGGCTCTAGAAGACTCAATCTTGAGGTCGGATATGAGCTAGACTGTCTTCTTTGTCTTCAAAGGTGTGGACTTTAGATCTGGATGAACTGGATCTGGAAAGGAGAGACCTTTTGAGCTTGTGACTGATGCGAAAGCTTCACCAGGAGACTGAGCAACCTGGCTCTGATACCATGAAAGTTTTCAGGAGAACAAGTGCTTGAGTGATGATGAACGAGTGTGGAGATGTTGAGGATGAGACTTGATGAGGATGAACGAGAGACTGATGAAGAGTGAGAGTGATTCGTGAGAGAGTATGGGAGATTGAGAGACTAATGAGAGAAAGAGATTGAAAGACTAAGTATCCAGAGACTTGAGAGAATAGAGAGAGTAAAAGAGACAAGAGATTATGAAGGAGAGAACTTCTCTGCTTGATTATTAAACTCGACATTACAAGAGTATAAATAGATAAATGAGCTAGTCTAGGGTTTACAAAATATCAGAGCAAGCATGTGGAGTCAAGGGAAGGTTTGAAATGAGTGGAGCAGGAGCTATACACGCTTGGAGACAGCCTGGCTGGTCAAGAGTGTAACTTGACATAGAATCGGCCACCAAGGCCTATGCATCTATCCAGTGATCAGTCCAGGTTCAGCCTCCTCCTTTTCAGTCTGGATAGGGAAGAACTTATCCACAACGTTCACACAAGCAGCATCTCCCAGATGCCTTCCTAGATGCCATTCTGATCCATCTTCTTCTCCAAACCATCTGAGACCCTTTCTTCACCATTGAAGCTTCTCTGTGACTTGGGATGCAAGGTAAGCCATGGGGTTGTACGGATTTAGGGTTTGGTCCGTACAACTTGACCCGGTTTTTGCACAAACCTAAAAGGTCTTCAAATGGTCGAGAAATAGTTTCCCGGGTCGGCTCGTCCGTACAGGCCGTACAGTCCGTACGGCCGTACGCGTACAGACCACCCTATTTTTGCACCTCAACCATTTGCTCCCAAATTGCACCCAAAGCCTTTCTTTCCTTCATAGTAAACCCCTCTTGAACCTTGTTCTAGCTCTGCATAAGCTTCTGGGACCCTCCTTAGACCTTGATCAGTCTCTAAGTGGGTTTTTCCCAAGCTTTGCACATTAACCTTTAGTGAGATGGTTTATCACTTCAGGTTTAAACAAAAATAACTCGTTGAATAAAGATTGCTTGAGTACAATAGGGTTTGGGGAACCCTTTAAATAAAAGAAACCAGAGAACGTGCTCTCTAGGGTTTCGAAAATAATAAAAAGGAAAACTATAGTTTTAAAAATAACTTAAGCTTAAAAATGTAATACTTTTGCTAGTCTTGGGCCGAGATAGAGCCTAAGTGATTTTAAGAGACAAGTCGTGGCCTCGTTAAAAAACGTCCTCCGGAAAACCTTGTGGGACAAAACCAAAAGCAAGAAAAGAGCACACACCCAAATGTCTTTGCCTAGACACTAACTCAACTTGATGTAGAGATGGCTTGAATAGTGATCAAGACATCTCGGATCAAAACCTTGTCCAAGACTTTCTTCTTGTTGTGGATGTGAGTGAGTAATCCAACAACAGTCTCCTTAAGTTTCTTGACTCTTGGAACGAGTCATGGGACCTTCTGGAATGGCTAGTGCATCATCACCAGGCTGCTGGTGCATTGTGGCTTCATGTGGCTCATCTAGACTCTCCTTGTTCTCCTTAGTGATCCGGTCCATGATCACATCATCCCCTCCTCTTGAATGTTAT
>CAJHQP010009674.1:0-21495 GCA_905132765.1 Moricandia arvensis
ATTGTTGTGTAGTGTCATGTATATTGATAACATAAAAATCTTCAGCTGAGATAGTTAATAGGCATTTGGCATTAATTCCAGATGTAGTTTGGTATAGCATTATATAGTGAGAAAATTCAGAATCAACACCGTAAAATCAGTGATGCTGCAAAATATAACATTGTCTGACATATATGCGACACGAGTAACTTGATCCACTGTACTATTCGACCAGCGGTCTCCAGTGTTGTATGTAGAAAAATTATTGAAACACTACTACTATATAGCTACAGAGCATCTATATAACTGACCGATTATATTATTAAAACATAAGATTCTCAAATACAGTATACTCCTCCGCTTTCAGAATATTGTATGCGTGGCAAATTCCAGCACACATATTAAGAAAAGCACGACTTATACTATGTTATAAATGTATCTTATTTTTTGCTAATTAGTTTTTTCCAGTAACGTCTTTAACACAAGTCAATAATATCAGAATCAAACCAAGTTAATGTTTTTCGAAAACTACAATTTATGCCATTATTAGTTGCATTAAAAATATAAAATAATAATGCTTTTAGAAACAAATATATATTTTCTAAAAACATGGATATTATGAAACGACAGCGACGGGCAGTAGTATTAGCAGCAATAGCGCTGCGTAAAATATTATAGACTTCGATTGCGCCATGCGTTATCATGGTCAAATTCGTTTGTTATGAGTTACTAAATGAAATAAAGCATTAAAGATATAACACTATCCTTATATATATACCTACAAGAATTTATTTTTTTCAATAAGCATTATCGCTACATTATATTTTACATTAAAATGACATGTTTTAGTAATACTGCATACTTTAACTAATTGCTAACGTAGACATTACATTTAATCTTGATATATATATCTTAGTGATAGAAATATACACATAGTAATATACATTATAGCACTATATCATTAAGAGAAAATCATATTAATAATAATAAAATACGTAAAGTAAGATATATAATATAATATATATACAGATAATCATATATTTATCATAGATATAACATCATGGTTCACTATAAAAATTTAAAAAATCCTTTCCCCAAAGATTTTAAGCCAATTTAACTAAACCTATATTTCACAATCCTACAATACCATTATTTCTTCGTAATCAGAAAAGAAACGTATCGGGCAGAGACTAGTAATTTTAAACTATATAGATGTTTCTATTCTTAGATATAATTTTAAAGACACAATTAAAATGTAGCAGAAATTGCTAGAATACCACAAGTTAAGTATATTTTTCAAAAATACCTTCAATCAAAAATATATTAACCATTTAGGTTTACACTTGATTGATTATTGTTTAGGTTTTACTGTAAAGGCGGTAGAGTTGAGTTTTTAAATGTTTTTTATAAATATGTAGAAAAAATAGTTTTAATCTATTTTCATCATAAATTTAAGATATTTTTGAAAATAGTTCATTCATTAATAGTAAATTTAAAAAGTGATATCAAACTTGTGATAAAATTGAATTTTTCTTAAAATTTATTTATTTATTCTCAATTTTTACGTCTAACTAAATCAAAAAATAAAATTAAAAGATTGATAAGATAATAGAATTTAAAATATTCACAAATTTTTTATTTTAAAATAAATTAAATCTATTTTTTGGTTGGATACATCATCTAGTAAACAACAAATAGTTACTAATTTATAGTATAAATTTTCAAAGCACGTTAGTTGTCAATATCTGCCAATTTTTCATTTATATGACAATTTTTACCTGTGGAATTCAGTAGATTTTTCATTTGTCTCATCTTTTCGTTACTTTTTTGATGAAAAGCTTGTTTTTTACGCTGCAGAAGCTATAATGTTTCAATAAATTTTAAGCCCTTAGTGCAAACTCTTATACGAAGAGAAAATACAAAATGGAGAATAACTAAAATCGATGCAAAGGCCAAAAGGTGGTAAACTAAACTATAAATTGCTGAAAAGGGAATTTCATGAAAATCCTAGAGAGATTCTGCGTAAAAAGAGAATTTTTTATGTGAATGTTGGATAATTATGATATTACAAATTATGAGAAATATCGTAGACGATGACGATTTTACAGTTAACAATTTATACATGCTAAAAATCAGGTCTAGCT
This sequence comes from Moricandia arvensis, assembly GCA_905132765.1. Taxonomy (NCBI): domain Eukaryota; kingdom Viridiplantae; phylum Streptophyta; class Magnoliopsida; order Brassicales; family Brassicaceae; genus Moricandia; species Moricandia arvensis. The sequence continues at coordinate 2,124 of CAJHQP010009674.1, forward strand.
ACACCATCTGAAACAGTCCTATACAATCCACAATTACAGTAATATTTGCACCATGAGGTAGACTTCTTCTTCATTAAATGCATAATTACGTGTTTTCTGGAATTTATAGGATCTATATTTGATAGTACTTCTATACGCCATTATGTAGACTTTTTGTAAGCCTTTTTCCTTAAATACATAATTCTATATTTCTGGAATTTGAACTCAAAACTTTATCGTAAAAATATTAATGAATTTTTAGTTAAATCACTAGACTAAAAGGAGCTTTCACTCTTTGTTCGCTGGTTAGGATGTAAATAAAGATCTCCTTTGTGAACATAATTATCTCTTTTTCTTGCAATAATAGTTTGGTAGGGGTATAAATATAATACTTTAAGTTACTCCATCTGTTTCATTATAAGTGTCATTTTAGTTTTTTGCATACAGATTAAGAAACCAATTAATTTTGTATATTTTTCTATATAAAAACACACATTACCTATACACCTGACCATATTTCAACCAATAGAAAAATAAACTGCAGCATAAAATTATAATTTGCATCTGAATTTCAAAAACGACATCTGTATTTGCAACACTCCTCTAAAATGACATTTAATATGAAACGGAGGAGTATTTATATAGAGTTGAATTACCCATATACATATAGTGAGTTGAAAATAAAGAATCCAAGCCATGTATAAGAGTTGCAAGATCTGTTCAAGTTTGACTCAAAAGTCGACGATAAAATTCCTGCTACTCGATGGTCGAATTCAGAACCATAACTTAGCGAGCCGTGAGTGTACTTTGATGTGTTATACACAACTCACAGATTATACACATATTATTAGGTTAAGATTTGCGCTTTGAGATATGGTGAGATGAGGTTTAACGATAATAACATTATCATATTACTAAATAGTTTGCAAACTACTATAATTATAAATATAATAAATAATGTGAATATAAAAGATGACTTGTATAATTTTTTTTAGTTAGTTAGCTCATAAAGAGTTCATTAATAGTTGTTACACATCAACTAAGTTTCTATGACTTATTTTTTTATTGTAAACGATGTTCAGTGAAAAATGAAAAAGCTATAGCAATTCAGTCTTCATGAAATTTCAGATATTAATTTGTTCATATTAATCTCATGGAGGTTATAATTCATTCAAAACATCATATCTAACGTCATATTAATACTCCGCGGACGGGCCCAAATGATGTTAATTCAATCATTTAGCTTGTTTTTATATCTATTACATATTGAATAGTTTACAATATAAGTGGAACAATGTACACTACTGTAATTATCTAACTATTAAAGATAATTATAAAAAGTATGCTTAGGCATGTATGAGAGAATATAAACATTATCAAAATGGCATAGTGTAAATAACTATAAATTAAATTACCTCTCCGCTAAATTATTTCTCTATAATAATAATAGGGATATTTATTACGATTACAAGTATAGAAGTTCGATCCGATAACAACTATTATAACAATAGACATGATAAAAGTATTTGTTATGTGCATTTAGAAATCTTTGTATTTTACGGTTCTGTATTAATTGAATATAATATATACATATAATACATTACAATGTAACTGGTTCTAAGTGTGAAAGAGTTTGGAAGGATATTGAGTAGAAATTTTCGACACTGATGACCTTAGCTACACGAGAGAGAGAAAGTCAGAGAGAGGGCGCAGAGATACTATGCATGACCATAAATAAAATATGTATACACATCTATCATATTATTATTAAAAGAGAACAAAAGGAGAATATGAACGAAGTTGATTTTTCTACCTCCACAAGCATTTTATGTCTTTAATAATTTCACACAGAGCACTTTCTGCTTGTGACATATTTTTAGTGTGTTTTTTGACCAATTTATCCTGCATTGTAACTTAAGTATCTTAACAATCTCTATCAACTACACGTGACTAAATAACAAATCCTCTCTCTTTTCTGGCAACCTTTTTCCCACTTAATCTCCAAATCACTTTTTTCGAAACTCGACTCAAATTTCTTGAAATTCATTTCACCACAAATCTCAATTCTTTCCTAATCGATGAAGCACAAGAAACTCAAATCCGCAAAAACTTATTAATTTGAAACTAGTTTCTTTCCTTATACTTCCTTGCTTGTAACAAATCCTTTCTTTCCTAAAATCCTAGATGAACCAATTTTGGATAATAAGAAGAGAACAAAGAAAACGATTACAACAACAAAAAATACAAAGATGTAGAAAAAGAAGAAGGTGCCTTGACCTTTTGATCTTCTAAATCCTAGATTCTCTGAAATTGTCTGATTTAAATGCTCTAATTGATTCTCGTATTTGTTTTGTTGCTTTTCTTAGTGTTGTTGTGGATTTCAAATCTAGATCTGCAAAGTTCGATTTTAAAATTCAGATCTGCAAAAGATGTGGACGGGTAATGTGTGGATGAATGGTGTGTGGATAGCTGGTGTGTGGATGAGTTATGTATGTATGATTGAAGTTTTGAACGAATGATGCGGGTGGACAGAGTCTTCATAAGCTGCATATATTGTTATCAGATAATGTTTCACCCATCCACGCATCACTTGTCCACGTATCACATGTCCACAACATCAGCTTTCTACATATTACTCATCAACGCATCACCCATTAACCCGTCCACGTATCTCTCATACACGCATCACCCACAACTCATTACACGCATTACCTATTAAGGACAAAATTGTCCATAATTTATTCCCAACAACAAAGTTCTTTATACGTAAAAAGTGACTCTTAGCAGAAAAAAAAGGTCAAAAAGTGGCCGTAGAGTGTAATCAACTCAAGGAAATATCTTATGTATAGAAACAAATGTGTTTCCGTTGAATTTATAGTTTGCTTCAGGGAAAAATTAGAGTAGATAACTCATATCAAGAGCATACAACTAATTATATCAGCATGAAGTATGTTTTCTATCATATTTTACATAATCTAGAAAAATAGAATAGAACATACTACACACTATAATTCATTTTCTCCAATTCAGTTTCGCTTATGCGTCATATCTTCAAACAAAAGATCAGTGTTCAACTTATTACCACACTATCAATGTTGATTTTCTACCTCTCTGGCCAGCTTACTCTGATTATCTTTTCCTTTATCCTATCAATTAATTACTTATTTTTCATCTTAACTTCGTTCTTATCCACGCCTTTTCTTTCTTTCAATTTTTTCCCCCGTAGATTCACATTAATGGGAGTGAAGAACTGTCTTATTATGAGGGTGTTTCGTCTCTTAATTTGCTATTAATATGTACCATATTCTAATACTTTTTCCATGTGATTAGATAGCTAAATATATATTTTTTTTGGTCATACAATGCAAATTCTCTTTATTTTTTCACACAAACAACAATTCTTTTTACAGGCGTGTATAAATATGCATGTGCATGTACTTGGCGAATTTTTATACTAATTAAGATTCCAATTGGGGCATTATTTAGTGCCAGACATATAGCTTGTTATATATACATATATAGCGCTTCATGCATTACTATTGTTACATGCGTGTGAAATTGCTATCTCCCAGTGAGCTGCTTTCTGGGGAAGATAAGATCATATTCAACTACTTAGTTATACAATGACTATTTAGGCTTTAACGATCGGATTCAGGTTCCAAGAAAAATATAGTGTATCTTAAAACATTGATGAATAATGATGAACAAAAACATTGATGCATAATTTTTTTTCTTCACATTGATGCATAAATTAAAATATACATTGTATTTATAAAATTGAAAAAATAAAAAGTCTTGATTGGTACAAGCAAAGAAGATATTAATGGATAAATCATATAGCCAAGTAATTCTGTTTTAGCCGAGAAATTAATCTCTTGTCATTAGAGAGAAAATAGATCCGAAGCTACTGCTATATATTGAAGTCGAAAAAAAATATACATATGTTTTATTTATAACATGCATGTATCGTCAACAGCTAGTTTTTTTTTTCAAAAAAAAAAAAGAGAATTGGTAAAATATTTACTTGCACGTTTACATTTATTTTAGGGTTAATTTGTTGGATAACTATTATGAGAAAAAAATTCACAAAATAATCATGCTTTGGAAAGTGTGGCATATTTAACATTTATTTAGATTGTTTTTGTCTTGATGCGGGTGGTTATATTATACTTACATTCAAAATATTATTCTATTTTCTGTAGATGTAGAATAAATCTATATAAACACAGAGAGACATGGAGAAAAGAGGAGGGAGGGGAGAGGAGAGAGAGAAGAGAGGGAGGAGAGAGAGAAAATTACATTTCTATTCTATGTTTATAAATAAAATTGAATATAAAAAATTATGTCTAATCCGTAATGAAATCTAATTATATTATATGTATTTTTAAGGATAGTATAGATTTTAAAATAGAATTTATGGAATATTATATAAAATTATATAAATATGACAGTTTTGAAAGTTTCAAATCATGTTATATGTAAAAGAAAAATCTTTATTTTAATATGTGAAACATAAAGTTTAATATTGTTTTAACAAAAAATACAAGCAATTAAATTGTAAGGCCGGGGAAACTATATTTGTAAAAAAATAAATAATATATACACATGAATATATTTATGTGTAGGTGTGTGTGTTTGGCAAGGATAATATAATAAATATTTTTTAATATAATAAATATTGTATAAATATATAGTGTATATCATAACTTAATGTTTATTATGTTCATTTGGTGAATTTCTTTTTTCTTAATGGTTTATCTAATTTCCCTTTATTTTACGCGTGATACAAAAAAAACGAAGTGGAACGTAGATGCTTTCTACTGCGATAAAGTATGTGTTCTTGCAGATCAATTATTAAGTCAACAAAAAAGTTCAGAAATCATATTGGACTGTAATTAATCACGTACTATAATAGAACTTTTTTTTTTACTATAATAGAACTTATATAAATAGTAACAAGATGTAGTGAAACTAGAGGGGCCATGGCTCATATTTTTATGAAAGGAACCTTTGATAATGAGAGATAGAAGCAAATGGATCAAACAAAAAAACACAATCGATTGGTTTATATACAGAAAATAAGATGAATAATTGATGACAGATTTACAAAGACAACAACGGGTGTGGGAGAGAGTTGGAATATCCACTTGTTTTTCAACTTCTTCTTTTTAAACCTTTCTCTATACACAAACTCCAAAATTTTATATTTTGTTTTATCAAATTGAAATTGGAATATTGTTGCTTAGTGCTTACCAATATCACTTCCTTTCACTCATTAACAAATATCGGCATATCGCCAATGCGCTTCTCGATATATTTTAGCAACTTAATTTAAAACGAATATTTACTGAATCATTTTTAATTCCATGTTTACGTTCTTGTAGTGAGTAATGTTTACATACATAAGTTCAAATATCCATATATCATATTTGGCGAAGAAGAAATTGACGCCAAAACATAACCATTATCATGCACCACTCCACCTCTCCTGAACCATCGAGAAAAACCTTACACACTCGCATATTAGAGCAGAATTAACCTGAGTCTCTTAAGGTAGAGTTCTTAGCTTTCTAAGAGACGTTTCTTAGTTTTTAACTAAAAAAACAAAGAACCGTCTCTTAAATAAGAATCATAAGAGACGTCTATTAGCGGGAAAAATATAAAAAATAATAATTAAAAAGACAAATTTTACGTTAAGAACTCCACCTTAAGAGACTCAAGTTAATCATGACCTTATCTCCTGAGCCGCAACTCAGACCAGGTGCCGACGACCTGATCAATGTAGATATGGTTCTTTTTTGTCTCTCGGCTCAGCGTAGCTAAAGCCACAATCTATGGTTAACTCTCTTTTAATCTATTGCTTGGTCATTTTTATTTGGAATCCGTTCTTTAAGTTTTTACTCCTAGTTCTTAATTTTAAACATTTTGCAAAATAATCTTTCTCTTTGTTGAATCTATTTAACATCATATAAAAATTCATCCGTAATAGTTATGGAACAAATAAAAATGAATAGGTCATGTTTGAATTAATCAATCAGTTTAGTAAATTGTAGGGTATATAGAAGATACATACTTGTTCTACAGTCACTAACGTACGTGTATGAACATAATGAGTGGTGTCTCTGCGTACATACAAAAGAAAGAAAGGAAATGTATAATCACAACGTTGAAATTCACCAGAAGGAAAGAGATGTGTCTGAACATTGGAAGATAATGGAAACTGATTAGATACATCAATGCATAGAAATTTTGCCCATTGTGACACAACCTTAACATTGTCTTTTTCTACTCAAAATGTGTATATATAGATGCGTATGGGTATGTATCATCAGTGTATTTATACATGCATATGTATATACATGTGTTGTATAAGTGTATATAGAATTAATCATATTGGTGTTTTGAAAGAGAAAGAGATCAAAGAGAACCATCATTTTCCAAATGTTGTTTTCCTTTGTTATGCTTTTTCACTAATTTACATGTTTTCTGAATCCCATGTGGAATGGATCTTTGCTTGTCCCCCCTTGTTAGATTTTTTTTCTCAAAAATACATATTAAATCGCAATCTAATTCTTTCTACAAAATAAACTCTTTAATAATAAGAGATGCTGTCTCTTATAGTTTATATCCTTATGACAGAGATTTGTTTTTAGTTTCAGTGTCCATATATATTTGTGGTCCTTACACAAGTTAGCTCCATTATTGTCAAGTATATCTTCTTTTCTTCCACCTTCTAGATATATATTTAATTCGAGAAATTACCATTTATAAGTACTCGTATTACTCATTCATTTTTATCAACAACAATTGATATGCGAATTTTTATATATCTGTATATAATCAAATATTATTCTTGGAACCTGTATATATGAAATGTATTCCTAAGTTTTAATATTAACTTTAAGAATATAGATCTTTGATAAGTTACGTTTTCAAAATTTAGCTACTAACTATTTCATATAAATGGAAATTTAGTTTGTTCCAATAATTGGAGAAAATAAAACAAGAAGAAGAGGCCAAGTTTATTGGCTTTAAAAGAGAAAGTGACAATGCCCTTAGAATGGAAGGGAATGAAAAGACAGTGTTAGGGAAGGAAAGGGGGACAATGGGTGATGGAAGTTACTCTTGATCATGTGATCCATCACTACCTTATATCTAATTTACATATATTTCATTAAAAAAATTACATATGTTTCATCATATGACTAACGATTACCAATTACATATTCATTTGTGCATATAAGCGGCCATGACAGGATAAATGTTATATGCTAAATTTAATTTGATCTATTATTTATTTCAATTTGTTTTATAAATTGTGGATATCATAAACTATGGAGCACAACCAATGGTAAAAATCATTTATCTATAATAAACAAGACAAATCATAAATACTAGTTTAAAATTTAAATATATATCCACTTTGAACAGCAAATTTATAGATATATAATATAATTTATGTATCTAAATAATTATATTTATACATATTTTATAATGTAAATTTGGTTTATCATTTTAGAGTTTATTTTCATTTTTTACTTTTGGGTTATTGCAAACCCAATTTTTATGTTGAATCAAATACTAATATATTATTAAATTCATTAACATTGAATTGTTTGGATAATGCCTTATTATTTTCTAAAAAATGTTAAATTGTTAGTTTAGTCATAATATTTTGTTATGATGATATAATCAATAACATTAACTCGTTTTACCTTTTCAAAGACTTATTTTGATTATACATAGTGAATAATAATTTATTAAGATGTTACATTTGTTTAATTTCTAGCACTATATATTATTATTTTAATATAATTAATGGATCAAAGCAGATTAAATAATTTCATATTTTTTAAAAATGGATATCTGAATTTTTGGATATCTGAACTTGTTTAGATCAAGCCAAATCACAAAAAAAAAATGATGTGTATCATTCTAGCGGAGTAAACTAGTCCATATTCATTTTAGGCAAAAAACTGTGAAAACGTTAGATATCTTTTTTAACTTCTTCAATTTTATTGGCAGCAATATCTCCAATTTTGTCAGAATGTTTGTCAGCCTGAAATTTTATTAATCGGTGTCGCTTGTATCTCATTACCCTCCCTAAAAAGATGCTTTGGTAACTCTTAGACATACCAATAAAGCATAAAAAGTTTGTAAGTTAAACTAAATAGCACAAACATAAATACAGAAATCAACATGTTCTAGTATTATAGAAATTACACAAACAATGAAAGCAATATTTGGCGATTTATATATCTATAATCTGCAAATTCTAGAATATATATTCCACCTAGCTCTAGCGTCTCAAATAACATGAAGATGCTTCAGACATATGTAAACTATCACCAAATTGCTACTAAAGATAGTTAAATATGACAACTTCACCTTTTCACTTACTAAATTAAGATATCCGGATCCGATTTGATTGGATCCAAAATTTTATTATCCGAATTCAGATCTGGATATCCTGGATATCTTATTTGGAGCTGATCTCATATCGAATTTGGATCCTAGGTAATAAATCTTAGGCCTTTACAGGCAGTCTTGCACGCAATGATAAAAAAACAACTGTTTTTGTAGTTCACTTGGAAATGGAGTTACAAAATGGTTCTCAAAATCTTAGTCGAGTATGTTGTACCGATGACAAAAAAATATATGTTCTCATCGTTTATATTCCCTTTAAATATCTAGAAAGAAAAATATTTTGTGAATTGCACCTTCCTTTAATATAAGACTGGACATAAACTTGCAGGCTCCCTGTAGAGATGGGTTTCATCACACAATTTAGTTTAGAGTTTTTTTAAGTTATGGAGTTTTAAAGTTGTAAATGATTATAGAGTGTTTGGGTGGAGTTTTTTAGTTAAAAATATAAATAAAATTCAAATTTCATGGTTTTAAATTATATTTTAGGGTGGTTTATCAAAAATAACTTAAAAACCTCCAGTTTTTCGAAATCATCTATAACCTAATTAAAAATCTAATCACTTCACATTATAAATTGAATACATACCCGTTGAGAGTATGATTGGTAAGTGTTGTGATTTCATTTTTAGCTGTAGAACTATAGATGTGAATTTTTTTTGCTTTGACCTTAGGTTTCTTAAGAGTCATTAGATTTGGGTTGTAGGTACTTGTCTTTCTATCGCAATTATTATAACATGATTTTAAAGGACTGTGAATCTCTTATAAAATGCTCTGAACGTAAAAAAATTTATAAAGCTTAATTGTTTTAGATTGGGTGCTGTAAACTTAAATAGTGATGTCTACAAATCTCACAGCCGGTACCAATCATCTCTTAGTTTAAATTACTTCATGATCTTTATGGTCTAAAGTAAAAATTTAAAAGTATTTATAAAGCAAACATAATTTATTTGCTAAGAAAATTATATTATTATATGAAAATAAAGTTTGTATATTTTCCATGGTGTATTATTTATTATTATTATATTTATACTCTGAAAGTTTTTTGATGATAGTCTAATATATTACTACTTAAATTTAGTATTTTACTTTCAACATTTATTATATTGGTTTGGAATATATTATATTTTAATATATAAAGGAAAACTACTGATTTTTTTCTTTTGCACTGATAATTTATTAAGAAACCGTCAAATAAAAAATTATTCCTATATAACATCAACGACACATTTTTAATAAATTTGAAATCACAAAAATTCTCATGATTTAGACAGTTCTTTTAGATATTTTTATCAATTCAATTATAGAAAATTAGTTAACTCTCTTAGTTCATGTTATTTTTTTCTAAAAAGCTTAGTTTATGTTATTAACTAAGGATACTCTATTATATATTATCTAATTAATAACGGAATAGTAAAAAAAACTGTTATACGCATGAAAATTGGTAAAACGATATTTGTAATCCTAACTTTAATAGAAAAGTTTGAATAAAAATCTAAAATAGAGCCTCAAATCAAAGCATCACACCAGAGATATATATGGCGAACAGAACGTTCATAGTTTTTGGAAGCGCTAATTACTAATTGAATAATTACAATCAATTTAGATTTTCTATCCCTAATAGGAATGCTTAGTGTGTTTTACACTAATTACATAGAAAATTTAATTTTTGTAACCATTCACCTCTAACTAACACCTAAAACACATGCATTGATTTAGAATTGAAAAACAAAAGAAGAAAACGAAAATATGAAATGCGTTTCGCAAAACGTACATGGTTCACGGGAAAAAGAAGTAAATATGTTTTGGTGATAGTTTAATTATTATTATTATTATTATTATTATTATTATTATTATTATTATTTATCAATAACTTTTTATGTATATAAAAAGATATGAAGGGAGAAAGTCTCCAAACATAGCTTGAAAGCAACAAATAATTTGTAAAGGTATTGCAAAGAGCTGACTTTTTTTAATTTGCTTTTTATTTCATTCATTAACAATTTTTTTTGTCAATTCACTTTGTTTGCAGGTACATTTTGAAAGCACATTGATATTTGAAAAAGTACGATAAGGAATCTTTTTGCATTTCAATTTTTTTTCATTTTTTTGTTTATTAAATACTAATAATTAAGTTTTTAAATATATTTAATCTGATTTTCATTTATAAAACAGAAACATTTCGTTTAGAAATATAATATATATGGGATATAAAATATAAAAATATATATAACAAAACTTAGATATTTATGTTAAACTATTTTAGATTTTTTTAATTTTGTAAAATATATTATGTTAATTAATGTTAAATTTCTAGTTATTAATTAGACATTTTAAGAAATAAGATATTTTGATGTTGCAATAGAACTATGTATTTTAATTATATTTATCTAGAAAACGAAACAATATTAAAAATATAATAATGTTTATAAATGATAATCTTTATACTAAGTAATGCTTCATACATAAATAATACTGAATATATAATTTTAAAATAAAAGTAAGATATATATTTTAATAGTAAAATAATTAGGCTAAAAAATAATGTGTAATTATGATTTGAATTTTTAGTTTAGTATTATTAATATTGTGATAATAATGCAGAATGACGTCTAATCGTCGAGGGAGTGCAAGTGCTTCTGGATGAAGAGGCCGGAATGTTTTTAATGAAACTAGGACAAAAATAAGTTTGAACGTTAAATATTTTATTAGTGATATAGATGCAAAAAAATATAATGATATATATGCATTATAATTTGTAGACTACAGACATATTCAAAAGGATGTACGAACAAGAGAAACATTGATTGAATTGTTTGATGAGGCAATTTTCATATTAAATTATATTCTTAAAGAAAGCTCTTTAGAGAAAATATATGGTTGAAAAATTCAACATGAATATAACTTACGGATTTTTCAAAAATAAGATTGATAAGTTTAACTAATATTCGATATGGATTTTCGTTAGATGATCATCATGAAGTTTCAGATAGCGCTTAAAAAGAATTTCGCCTGATACCCAACAACCACAATCATCCGGTCTTGGTTACACAATTTTTTTTTGATTCTGGACAAAATTCACGACAGCGTAGAGTAGGAAGTTTGTTCAACATATTGGAAAAACATGCAAGATAATCAAAGTGATAACAAAATAAAAATTAGTTTGTTATAACAATGTTTTATCATTATTCCTATAAAATATTTTTGTATGTTTTATATTTTCAGTGTCATTGTAAAAATTAAAATGAAATTTTATTTATGGTTTTATTCCTTTTCTTTTAAAATTTTCAGGCGTATTGTATATGCCAACTGCAATCACAAGGTGTCCACAATTTAAGCTACGAAGAGAGAGTTGAGTTGTGAAATTTGGAAAACAAACAATTTGAGAAGTTAGTAATTCAACCAAGTTTGAATTATTATTATCAAAATTTTCAAAGGGGGCCGCAATGAACTGGTAGATGTTTGGGATGGAGAAATATTTGGTATCGCTTACAAGAAGATGATGCACCTTGTCTTGAGTTACTAAGAATGTCACTTCCATGTTTCACAAAACTGTCACATTCTACAAACAAATTACGGTCTACAACCGACATCCAATATAAGCATTGAAAAAAGTGTGACGATATTTCTACTGATATGTGGATACAATGAAGTTCAGAGAGATGTCGGTTTAAGTTTTGGACGAAATCAGGAGATTATAATGAGAAAATTTAGTGAATTTCTGACAGCAATTGCATTTCTTGCATGTGATTATATTTAAAACTCCAACAACACAAGAACTACATTGAATTCCTGAAAGACTTCTACTAGACCGAGTAAATTATCCGTATTTTAGCAATTATGTTGGAGCGATGGATGAAACGCATGTTTGTGTCAAAGTCACGCCTAAGTTACAAGGAATGTATTGGAATTGACATGATAATGCATCACTGAACATCATTGCAATATGTGACTTCAATATGTTATTCACTTATATTTGGAATGAAGCTCCAAGATCATGTCACAAAACAGATTTCTAACCATGGAAAAAGAAAGTGATTCTGAGTTTCATATGCCTCCACTTGACAACTTTATATCTTGCTGATTTCGGCTATCCCAATAAGCAAGGGTTTTTAGCTCTATATAAATCATCATGTAATAGAGTTGTGAGGTATCATATGTCACAATTTAACTCTGGTTTCCCCTCCAAGAAACAAAGAAGAATTCTTCAATTGGCTTCATGCTTCTATACGTTCCGTAATCAAGAGAAATTTCGGGATTTGGAAGAAGAAATGGAGGATTTTCTCTTGTTTTTCAAGATACGATATTGATATACAAAAAGAGTTATAATGGCTACCATGAAACTACATAATTTTATCAAAATTCCTGTAGAATCTTGATAGCCGGAAACTCAATCTTCTTGTTGATTCTGCACCTATTACTTGTACGAACTAGGGAGCACACACCAAGATGTTTACCCGGTGTTCACCGCACCACTCCGTTAACTAGGAGTGGCCGCTATATCTCACCAGAGCTGGGATTGAACCAGCAAAGTATTAGACTGCAACGTATGAACTCACAAACCAAGCCACCGTCTTTACACCTTAACCTTTCTTGTTCACTCTCCGATCTTGTAGCTTCTTCAAGACTGATCTAAACAACCTTAGTCAGCTCAAAGTTTAACCACACCTTATCTATAGCTAATCAACCCTTATATACCGAGTTGTTAACCTTCACACGTGCACAAACCACACGTGAGTTCCTAAACCGTAAAGGAGAGTGAACCAGTTAAAATCAATTGTAAACATAAACCATACTAAACCAAGTACTAGCTCACAATCATTATCCTAACCTAAAGACCGGACTAAGACTTGACTATAACCATCAATTCCAAATTTTGCAAATGTAGATTTTTGCTGAAGTATGATAGAGATGAGAATAAACAACACAAATCGGAGAACGATTTAGATGACAGCAAAGCATCAAATGCTACAAGTGCAGTAGATGGAAAATATATGGCTCGAATAAAGGATAACATTGCTAATATGTTGTGGCAAAATTTAAATTCTTGATTGTATTGTTGTTTGTGTGGTGTAATAAGATTTTTTTAAATTTTATATATTTATTAATAATAATTATATTTTGTTATATTAAAATATATTTAAATTTAATTTTTATCCGCACTACTTATTCTACTTTTACCATTCTACTCTTGGTTCCGTACCGTATTTTTCTTTTTGTTACCATTCACATTTATTTTGTACCGTTTTTTTTGTTTAACAGCTAATAATCCGCAGTTTATAAAATCGCACTTAACATGTACCGTATCATATAATCCATTTTATCCGCACCGCTTATCCCGCCGTTACCATTTGAAACCTAAAATAAAGGCTATTAAAGGTGGGAAAGGAATCCACGGCATGCCATCATAACCTCATGCTTGAAAAGAACACAAAAATAGTTCCACATATTTTTCTGTTATTATTTAGTTTAAACAAAAAGGCCTTTGTCACATACATTAAACAAAAATAAAACTTTTTGGATATGATTCCTTCTTCCAATGTCTGATTAGTGGTCCTTAGTTCTTTTTGGATCATGTGAATCATATAAATCAGAAAAGATATAATATCAATGGGAAGACCGAAGAGAATTCACTATTTTCATACTTCAATTTATAAGGATTATCAGTGTTTTTTTTTTGCTTTTCTTTTAGTCGATATTTGTAGCTTGTTGAACGACAGACTACACAGTGATTTATGATTTACCATTTACTTGTATTAGCTTTTATATCATCAATATTTAACTATTTTTTAATTACGATATTACAAATTATGAAAATATGATAAAAATAGATTTTATTTTATCATTGATAAATGTATTTACTTTATAAAGAATCATATCTGCTTAAATTACCATGGTATGTTTTAAAATATACATACTTAACAGTGTTTTTTGTACCATACTAAAACTTTTCTGTAAGAATTTTTAATTAATTTTGTATAATTCATTTTTTGGATTTTTAAACTGAAATTTTGTGATATAAAATCATTAATGAGTCATTAGTCAAACCAATGGATTAAGAAAGTTTCAATGTATTTAACTGTTCTAATCATAAAATGTAATTTTGATATTTTTTGTTTTACCATATTTCAAAATTTAAAATTGGAGCAAACACAAATTGAGTTCGAATATTACAGCATGCCATATTACACTTTTTCAGGAAAAAAAAAACGTAAAAGTTAAAACTGCCATCTTCTTCATTAAATCCTAATATAAATCCAATTTTATTTTCTTCTTTTTGAACTTAACTCCTAGTTTATTGAACATATCAAACCAAATGGACAAAGGCAATTTCCAGGCAAGATTAAAGAGATGTGAATCGATTTAGATATAAAACAGCAAACTTATGATAATAAAAACTTTTGATTCAGTGTGGTATAAATATAACATAAAACGTGAAACCTTGTAGAATATAAAGATAAGATTTAATCATTCTTGTAATTCATAATAGATAATAAACCAATGTTAAAAAAAAAGAATTTTAGCTCAGCATAAATTTGAATCAATATTAAAAAAAACTTTTTAATCACATTTAGATTTTGACCCGGCGCAACTCGCATGTTTTATTTTTATTTTTATATACATATATATTTATTTGACATTATTATTGACATTATTCATATATTTAAATGTTTATATAAATATTACAAACACAACAAATTTATAGTTTACATGTTAATATCAATTGTTTTTTACTATATGTTTATCTTATTGGATTTTCATTTGATTATTAATAAATTAATATATATATGAAAATCATAATTGAAAATTATTTTATATTTAATTTATACTAAACTTTGATCCGGGTTTTAAAGTTGAACTACCGTTTAGAAATTGTTTTCGTTTATTTATATACTATATTTTTGTATATATAAAAGTTTAATATGTTAATTTTATACATGTATTATAAAGTTACTAATGTTAACCCGTTCTAACAAAATATTATATATTTTAACATTAATGTTTTCTATTTATGAAAATAAAATCGACTAATTTATCAATTTAATATAATTTATAATATTTACTTCAATATAATATATTTCTTTTAATATGATAGATTATGATTATAAAATAGATGAAAAGAATTATTTTTATTTTATATATTAATATATAGTTATTTTCATTAACTAATCAAAATTAGTGATATTTAGATATTTTTTGAATATTTGATCTTGCCAAAATCCTTTTCACAGATTTGTAGAATTTTTTAACATATATTCATATTTGAAATAAAAATATATCAAAAGATATTATGATTAAAATAGTTACAATTTTTTATTATTTATTTTAATAAATTATAATTTGTGTAAATTTTTAGTGATGTTCCAAAAAAATATACAAGAAAATGAGTCATGAATTTTATTTTAAGAATAGATGGTTTAATTATATCCTCTGTTTGTACATAATGTGTTCTACCACTTTTTACTTGATCTAAAAATTTAATGTGTTTAGATTTTCTATGTATTTTAATAATGAACTAGATTTCGACCCGCGCAATCGCGCGGGTGTTCTTTTATCTTAAAATGTAATATTATATATGAACGACATTTTAATGTTTCAATTTGATTATTCATATTATTTTAAGATTTATTGTGGTAAAACTATTTTATTTTAAGATTTATTTCACTACAATAATATGTTACATATATTATTTGTCATCTGATCATGTTTATACATGAATCAATTTTTTATTTATTTATTTTTAAATATGATATTTAATATCTTTGATACATTTATACACCTATTTATTTAAAAATTAGTTTTATAGTTAAATAATATGGTATTGTTTCAAAGTTATATGAAGAAATTTTTCTATATACCAAATATAGGATCAGATAGCTATGAAACAATTGGTATATTTATATTATAAATTATTTGTATAATGTTATAACAATATAAAAGTAAAATATATTATTTAAGTTTATATATCAATGTGTATATGCCGACTAATAAGTTTAACAATATATAGAGGCAGCATAAAATATTATTAAAGATATATCAATCATAGTGAATGTTTAAAATATAAAAGCATTATAAACTATGTTATGCATATTTACCTTCTTATTTGATCTATATTTTAAATTTTTTAACTTTTGTTATTATCATATGATCTTAAAAACTATATAAATAATATTTATATAGTGCTTGAAATCTAGATGAAAAGATACATTTATAATGATATTTTTAATTAAAAAATATGATTATAATTTATCTTGAATTATATAAATATATATATCACATATTAAAATTAAGAAACATATATTTAGGAATGAAATCAGAAAAAAGATTCCATTAAAGATAATCTTATTTATTTGTTTAGAAGAAAGAAAATAAAATAATATTGGTTATGTAAAATAATATCTAGGAGATAGTCCAACCTAAAAATCACACATGAAGTGAGTTGTGACTTCTATTTTAATAGAATAGATTGTACATTTCAAGAAATAGCTATTGATAAAATTTATAAGAAATTGTTATATTTTGAAAATTAATGCATGGCTATTTAAATATTAAAATTTTCTTAATATTTATGAAAAATCTAAAACATTATGGCAGAAACAGAGGGAGTATAAGAAATAAGGAAACAAACAACATCAAGCAAGCAAATAGTCTGGTGGTAAAAACCAACAAGCAGTTCAACAGCTCAGAAACACCAATTACAGTTAAAAGATAAAGTGGAAATGGCAAAACTAAGTTTATTTTACCATATGCAACAAGACGTGACAATCACCAACTTCATGTTTTCAAGTATTTAGTCCGACCATCTCTTCTGTTATGACATATTGAAAAGTGCCACCACTTGGGATCATGGTAACACATGTTCTTGGTGCGGACAGATCAACATCCAACAAGTACGGGTCCTGGTGTATCCAGCATTGTCTGAATAGCTTCTCTAAGGTTTTCTTTCTTCGTCACTCTCGCAGCTGGGATCCCGCAAGCTCCTGCAAACTGAAGCATGTTGGGGAATATCTCCTTCTCCTTAGCCGGTGTCACCGAGAAACGTGTGAGCTCTGTTAGCTTTATAAAACCGATCTTCCCATTGCATAACCATGCAGATGCTGATTGTTCATATAAGTATCTTCACCGGAAGATTCTCTACACGGATTGTGGCAGCTCTTGCACGTTCATTATAAAGCTTCCATCGCCATCAATGTCAACAACAATGGCATCAGGGTTAGCTACAGACGCTCAATCGCAGCAGGAAGTCCAACCCCATAGCTCCAAGGCCTCCTGAGGATAACCATTGCCTCGGTTTCCTGTACTTATAAAACTGAGCCGCCCACATCTGATGCTGCCCAACACCAGTAACTGATAATCGCCTCCCCTCGGTTAGCTCGTCAAGGACTTGAATCGCATACTGTGGAGGAATCGCTTCCCCAAACGTCTTGAAGCTGAGAGGGAACTTTTTTTCTGTTCTCATGATCACTCACTTCTCCAAACTCGAAATCAAGCGAAGCTCCTCTCCTCGTTCTCAGAACCTTGTTCATGCCCTTGCAAGCTAGCTGGAACATCACCACACACAGAAACATGAGGTGACTTGTTCTTATTTCCAATCTCAGCAGAGTCATGTCTATGTGCACAATCTTAGCCCTGCTCGCAAGCCTCAAGCTTTCCCGTGACACGGTCCTCAACCTAACACCAAAAGCCAGCACACAATCACTATGCTCCACAGCGTAATTAGTCATACACAGTACGTGCATTCCAAGCATTTGCAGCGATAACTCCTCATCGTTACAACGAGATAAGCTCCAAGCCCCATCAAGGTACTCGCGACAGGATACCAGTTAGTTCCACAACGCTGCCAACTCTCACGTAGAATCAAACTCACCACCACACATACAAGACAGCCTCTTAGACTCAGACACCAACTAACAACTGCTCTAATGAGCAAACTTCACGGAGTTTAGGCATCTAGACATGTACCAGGCAACCGCATAGACTGTTCCCAATCAGGACCTGCACAGCTGTCGCTGAAGTGATCGCTTAGGGACATCAACAAAACGGGGTCCGGGTCGACCGAAGTAGCTCTAAAAAGAAGCTTCTTGGGAACGATCTCGGTATAAGTCATCACATCCATGACACAGATAGTTAATGTTTCGTAATAGACGCTCGTTACTCAACAATAGGCGTCTCTTGAAACGCGTCGGTACCATCATCCGACGAGGGGATACTGTCCTGTGATCGCGACGAGAGGGACACTGTCCGAGCATCGCGTCCGGCTAATCGCTGACGAGATTGTGCACCTGATCCGCGAAGTGCGATGCAGACTCCCGTTTACCGGAGACGAGCGTAGCCTCGGCGGCGGAGCATACTCCTGTTCGTGACGAGGAAGGACGTGCGGATGGTGAGGAGCAGTGTAAGGCTTGGTGGATCTCCATAGATGCGCCTCCTGGTAAGCGAAGACGGTTTCGACGCCTTGACGCTCGAGGGCTTCGACGAGGATGTCGGCGCCTTGCGGGGCTCGTCGGAGCGTACCGGAGTAGCAAGTTTCAGTCTTGGTGGTTTTGAGTTGTGACGTTGATGTGTGAGTTGAGAACGCGAGCAGAGAGAGACGGCGGCGACGGGAGAAGGATTCTTGGGTTTAAGGAGAAGGAAGGAGAGAATCTCGGAAATGGGTAATGAAGGTTTTGTGCGGAGAAGGAGATCGAAGCAGATGGTGTTGTTGCCGCCGCCATCGTAGGTAAGCTTTGAAAAGGAAACCACAGAAAAGGAACCTGAATGGTTTTAAAATATGAGATAGTGAGGTGTTGTTATTTGTGATGACGAAAATGCCTTGTAATTTTGGTTTTCAGTCTTTATTATAGATTTCAGAGAGATATACTCCTCCAATATCAGATCGATGAATCCACTATTGTAAAGATTCGTCAGATTACAGGAATTTAATAATTACTCTCTTTCACTACGAGATTTGATCTACGTTGCAGCAACT
>CAJHQP010009675.1:0-21494 GCA_905132765.1 Moricandia arvensis
CATACATCATGGTTGGGACAGAATTATAATTGCACAGCCTAAAAAAAGTAATTCATACAGGACAATGTACAATATATATATATATACATATTTTTATTAAAATTAATAGGAATTGTCATTTTATTTGATTTGTTATTTATTTTAAATTCAATTTAAAATAAATATTTACAATGTTTTAAAATAAAACAAATATTAAAAATTTAATATTTATAAAAAATATAGCAAAAAACATACTAAAGTTCTCAAAGATGAATATCCGTTCTTTTTAACTTTTACACAAATAGATGTATATTTACATTTAATTTTAAATCTTTAATAATCAGTTACATATTATTTATTAGCTATTATTTACAAATTACTTATAAAATTATAAATTAAGAAAATATAAATATTTTAAAACAACAAATTTTAGTTCACTTTTTGTATAAAACAATGCTTAGTTCACTTTTTGTATAACACTACTTACAAATTTACAAATTATATACTTTTTATATTATTTAAAATATTTTTTTGAATACAAGGATTTATTTATATTAAAATATATATTTATAAGTATTTATAAAAATTTAGATATTCGACAAACTAGATATCATATTTTTCAAGACCAACTAAATCTAAAATTATATATTTGTAAAATATGAAGTATTATTCCTTCTATGACATAAGATCCCCTGATCCCCTGTCATGTGCTCCCAAATAAACCACACGTGGTGGGATTCACAATATCGAAGAGGCTTTGAGACATGAAAGCACGAAGATGAATGACAGAGACATAACAAGCTCTCCTTCTCCTTGCTTATTTTTATAGACATTCGAGTTTTGATTAGTTTTGTTTTTTATATTTTCGTTCAGTTTAAAGGACAGATGAAATCGTGCAAAAGCGTATTTCCCGCAAATGGTTCCTCGTGAGACTCACTGTCCAGTGTACACGACCAATTAATTTAGCCCCAACTGAGTAGTTATTTATTTATATAACTGAGACAAAAAATCAGAATGAGACGATTGCTCCTAACATGTTCATTCCATGATTCAGAAACACACAACACAACAAAGATACAGATAACATGTATATTATATAAATGTAGTGGTTTTATGACCGTTATCAAATAAACTAAATATATTTGTTTATGATTTACAAGTTAGTTGTCTACTTAGAAACAGCTTCTTCGAGCTCTCTTAAACCACCAACTTTCTGTTCAATTTCTTCGATAAGTTCTTCACGCCATAGCTCTGCTCTTGCTTTCTCTTCTATGTCTTCTTGCTGCATCATATTATACAAGCAAACACGCAATAACAACTCTATCCAATCTATAATAGTTGTATGTTACTAAATTGTAAATGTACTAAAAGTCTATGGCCCGACCCAGCCCAACCTGGACTAAACCGGCCCAAACTAAATAGACCAAACCACCCGCTATCTATATGGGATTAATGTTACCACAAACTACATCAAACCAGCTAAGCCTTGAATTCACTGTCACCAGAATTCAAAGCCATCTACATGTTTTGCTATCTTTATCCCAGGCTAACCACTTAGGCATATAGAGTGGTCAAACCGGCCTTATACCGGTCCACATGGTCAGGCTCTATAAAGACTAGTGGGATAGTCCATGACAAACATCCCCAACTATAGTTTATAAGTTTCAAATGTTAGAAAGAGAGATACGTACAGTTTCATAGACCCAATATCCAGTTCCATCACCTCCATCTCCACGGTACTCCTCCGAGTCATAGAATGGATCCGATATGTACATCATTATTTAAAACCCCAAATGCAACAAATAGAGATCAAAAGATTCGATTTGATTAGAGTTGAGTTATTTTCCCATACTTTTGCGGAACCAAAGTACAAACATCCCCAACAAGTGAACATGATGTAGAACAAATCTGCCAGATTAAGACCAACATATCAAACGAAATTGAAGGGGGAAAAACTTTTTTTTCTTGTCTTAATGAACACCAAACAATTTGCTACTTACAGACATTCTTGATGGCTTTATCACTTAGATGCCACACATGTTTCTCAGTAATGATATCACGCATCCCTTCTATTTGTTGAACCATCACAGCCATTAGTGGCAAATCATGTGGCAGTGCCTTCCTTACACTAAGCTTCCTCTCATCACATTCTGTCCCCTTCTCTCATTCTGTTTCATCTAGTTTTTTTAGAGTTATAAAACGTAAAATCCATAACAAGAAGAAGCAGATTCTTAACTAAACTTGTGGTTATATACAATCACTTACTGCAGATAGCCAATATCCATGATTTGTCCCTGAAATCTGCTTAAGGCTATACAACACAAGACACATTTTCTTAACTATTTTTCTCTAAAATAATTGAAATATAAATGATGACATTATTTGTTAGTATATGAAAGTATTTATTTGTACCGAATAGCTTGAGGATGAAGGGACATGAAGGTGTGTGAAGGTGAATGCTTCAGCCATTGATACTTCCTTTGGTAAGTGGCAATGCGGGAGATATAAGACACAGTGTTGCTGCAACTTTCTATTATTATCTTAAGATTAGATTCTTGGAGACAAAACATGTGTGGACAAGAGAATCAGTCTCCTCCACTCTTTAACTCTTGTCCTACATAAACAAAGCGCGTGTTAGCAATCACTCAACAAATTGTAGTCTTCTAAAAGCGCAGGTTAACAACCATTGCTATAAATTGCTAAAATCTCCACTAGTCCTTGGTGTTTTTACTTCAACCTGAAAGTATTTACCTAAACTCGAACCGAAAAAATCAAAACCGAATCCAAACTGTTATACAAAAATATTTGAACGAGACTTATGAGCTTAAAATTTTGGAGTTTTGTTATAATTCAAACTGAACCGAAATCCGAAGTAAGATTCGAAGATATCTGAAGTAAGATCCGAAGATATCTGAAGTTAGTTAATTATGTTGATGTTTTTATATATGTAAGGTGATTTCTATATTAAGAATATTTAAAATATTTTTATCATTTGTTTACTTGTTATTTTGAATACTTTTTAGTTAATAATAATTTAACTGATTTTAATTATATTTGTGAATAATTAATATATTTTGAATTATTTGCCAATTTAAAAAATATTATTTTGGACGATTTTAAACATTCTTTACAATTCGATCCGAATCAACTCCGGAAAGAATCAAATCGAACCAAACCCGATCTGATATTTAGTAAAACCTAAATGGAATTTATGAATATAATGCTAAAAATTCGAACATTTGAATCAACCCAACCGAAACCAACTGCTCCGAGCGACCAAGCCTAATCTCCCGTCTAAAATGATAACGTTCTTTCTGCGCATATTAGCAACTGCGGAACATGTTTATCCTTCAAGTGCGCATGTTAGCACCCTTAAGTAACGTGTGTATTCATCCAGAAGCGCATGTTAACACGCATAAGTAACGTGTATATCCATCCAAAAGCGCAATTTAGCATCATTTTCCAGAAAGTTTCAACCTTCGTCTCCTTCCCGTGTCTCCCTTTAACCTCTAATCTCCTCTCACAGAGGTGCAAAAGATTCCGCGCACGATGGGATTACTCGATCTAGAGAAGCACTTCGCCTTCTACGGTGCGTACCACAGCAACCCAATCAACATCATAATCCACATCATCTTCGTCTGGCCCATCGTCTTCACAGCCTTGCTCCTCCTCTACCCCGGGACCCCAATTTTCGACCTTTCTCAATCAGGGCTTCCTCAATCGCTGACCCTCGACGGCGTTCTCCGGTTAAACGTCGGGTTTGTCTTAACCGTGGTTTATGCTCTGTTCTACATCTGTTTGGATAAAAGATCTGGTTTTGTGGCTGCTCTCATGTGTTTCTCTTGCTGGGTCGGTTCAAGTGTCCTCGCTGCTCGGTTAGGACCTTCTCTATCCTTAAAGGTTAGATTTTTTTCTAAACAAAAAGTGATGTTTGTGAGATAAAGGTTCAGTCTTTTTTGTGTAGGAGTGTATTTATGAGAGGGTATGTGTGAGTTTCATGCATTTATTGTTCATTGTCTTCCATGCTTTGACTTTAGATATTAACGACAACGATTTGTTATTCCTCTGTTAACGTTTGAGACAGCAGTAATGATATTCTGTCTGTCTAATGGCTTTGAACATGTGTGATTAGTCATTGCAGTTTGTTCTGCATCTGGTCGGGAGATGCAAGATTCTGATGCTTTGGTGGGGAGACTTGTAGTTTTTAGTGATGTGTTGTTGATTCATTATTGAAGAGCATTTTGATGTGTGTTTTGGTGACGATTTGTTGTTTTTGGCAACCAAGATTAGTAATGGTCTCTGATTTTTTCGACTCTACCACTTGCTCAACTAAAGTTCAGGGTTTTTCTAAGGCATTTGAAGGAGCATCTGTTAACTTTAGGAGGGTTTAATATGTATCATCAGTGTTATGAATCATTTGATTATTTTGTTTTGGATTCCGGAGAAAGGGGAATACAGTAAATACGCGAGGAGTCCTTGTTCTGTTATGTAGATACTGTAACAATTTTCATTGTCTTTTCTCAGGTTGGAATAGCGTCTCAGCTTTTATGTTGGACCGGCCAGTTTCTTGGCCATGGACTGTTTGAGGTAAGTCCTTTGGCCCTTAGGAATCATTGTTTTGATTCTCCTTTTGTGTTAGAGGCCTAAAACAGATGTTGATTATTTTTTGTCACAGAAACGAGCACCTGCACTGTTAGACAATCTACTCCAAGCTTTTCTCATGGCTCCTTTCTTCGTGTTGCTCGAGGTGAGTTTTTTTATATGTTGTGTGTTCTATTTGTTCTCTCTGGCTACCTTCTTGTTTCTACTGCTCCGTGAAACCATAGCCAGAAAACTTGAAAAGGTAATGTGGGAACTGTGTGTATGAATTGCTGCAGGTTCTTCAATCGGTTTTCGGGTATGAACCATATCCAGGTTTTCAAGCTCGTGTGAATGCCAAGGTAGAAAGTGACATAAAGGAATGGAAAGCAAAGAAGCAGACCAAGAAGAGTAAGCTCACATAAGCTTGGATTATATAACTCAAGAACTTAAACCCATTGTAATGTTTCCATATTGAAAACCGAGATAATAGCAATAAGACCATTATGATATATGATTGATGGATTTGTGTATAACTATGTTTCTAATGGAAATCACTTAAACAAAAATTTATGTTGTTACTTCCAGATGAAAACCTTCCCACATTTGCAAGTTGCAAAGAAAAGAAGATGAACACTACTTTCATTCCATCAGCCTCTCTGAGAACTGTTTCAAGAAATCTTGAAAGCCAACGTTCCTTTACTTCAAACTTCCATTCTATTATTGATAAATTCTATTTTCGAAATTTATTACAAGCCTTTTGGTGCAATAGTCAAAGGTTTAAAGGTATTCACATCGAATTTGGAGTTTGATTTCCACAAATATATTTTTTGCAAAATTAATAGTGTGAAGATTATAGGAGGTTCTACAACTAGCATACAACTATGTTGGTTAATTTGGGTTGTAGCCCGGAAGTTGTGAATTATATACTTGGATAATGATTGAATCGCGCACGAGGTCACTTTCCTTAAAGAGTATTTCGACCCTATTCCAAGCCTTTGGGTTACACGAAATCCCTTTGTAGGATAAGACAATCAAAGTCACATTCTTGTTCTAGGCTAAGATACAAGAATAACAATTAGAGTTTTAATGCTTATATGTGTTTTTCAAAGATGTTTGATGATCTTTGAACAATGAATCTGATTCTCTCTCTCACTTACTAACTATAAGTTTCTGATCTTCTCTTGTGATTCGATTACCTTTTGCCAATGCCAACAACTCATTATATAGAGTATGAAGGGTTGCAATGGTTAGCACCAATATTTGCAACTACTGATACCAACAATTGCAATGGTTGGCCAAAAGTCACAATGATTTTTGATCATCAACGGTTGCAATGGTTTATCACCAAAGGTTGCAACGGTTCATTAAGAGATGCAATGGTTAGTAAAGAGTTACAATGGTTAATCACCAAAGGTTGCAATGGTTTATATATGGTTGCAATTGTTCATACAAACAATTGCAATGGTTCACAAGATACATTGCACCTATACACTTAAATACATTGCACTTATACACTTAAATATCTAACAATCCTCCCCCATTTAAGTGTATCATAGATTCATTAAATAAATAATACATATATCAAACTCATGCATAAATGAAAATGTTCGAAGAATTGAATTTTCATCTTAGTGTATTACACATTCCAAATGCCCGAGAATCAGGATGTCCTACGGATTGAATCCCTCAACCCATTTTGAGCACATGAAGATAATACACACACATGTTTCCACACTACTCTAAGTGTTTACCCGACACTATTATAAGCCATGTGTCCTAATCCATTCATGAATGCATACAAAGCCAAGTCCCAGCTTATTGAAGCGGCATCACTTCACACTCATATAGGTAAATACTTTCAGTCATGCACCTGCAAATGCACTTTTTCAAAGTATTTATTAAGAATAATATTTCAACCTATCCCTTCTTGCAGGTTCAAGCACATACCTTGGGATGATATACATAAATGTGCTTCAATCTTTAAGTGTAGGCTTTCCACATTGAATTCAGCCTCTAACGTCGTATTAGAGGGGAATTGGGTATCCCACCATTAAAGATTTTAAATGGACTTTAGAATGCATCCCTTTTCAGACTCATTTACCAAGTCTCTAGCTAATCATTTCGTCAAATGATATGCTACATTTCTTTCAGACCGAACAAATTCTTTGGTAATCACCTCGTGAGTGATCAGCTCACATACTACGTTATATTTAACGTCAGGTGTCGCGACTTACCAT
This sequence comes from Moricandia arvensis, assembly GCA_905132765.1. Taxonomy (NCBI): domain Eukaryota; kingdom Viridiplantae; phylum Streptophyta; class Magnoliopsida; order Brassicales; family Brassicaceae; genus Moricandia; species Moricandia arvensis. The sequence goes on from CAJHQP010009675.1 coordinate 6,798, forward strand.
TATACACTTAGTTATAAATCTTAACTAAGACTTTTTCACTATCTATCTTAGATAGAAACTGGTGATACTATTTCGGCCACAATGGAATCTCGTAAATTAAATTCTCTAGCCAATATGCTTATTTACCAGCATATGCTAATGCTACGAATTCCTATTCTATAGTCAAATTTTTCATGCAAGTTTTCTTCTTGGAAGCCCATAAAATGGTACCTCCCCAAGCAAAACACTCAACCACTTATAGAAGAAAGATCTTCTATATTGATAATCAAACTTGCATCTAAATACCCTTCTACCATCGAAGGAAAATCTGACATATAACAAACCATAATTTATGGTTTCATTCAAGTACTCGAGTTGTGATATTTCTTGTCTTGTATAAGCACATGCTTCACACTCGCATTCCTTGGGAGTCTTCATTAGCGAACAATCTCACAATTGAACCCATAAGTAACTTTATCAATATAAAGAAAATATGTCTCATATATTGCTTTACTTGCATGTGTGATTCAAATTTCAGAATCACACAACCTCCCCCATGTCTTTCATTTCAAAACTTGATGACAATAGTTTTACTTGTCTATGGCCAGTGCCAAATATCAATATGTTATCAACATATAAGCAAATGATTACCATTACTGGACTCATCAATTTGTTATATAAATATTTATCCTAATAGTTTAACTCAAACTACTTGATAAGATATTCTCATTAAACATTTGATGTTACTGCCTAGGTGCTTTGTTTACCCATACAAATAAATGTATACACTTTATACTTACTAGAAAGTACAATAAAAATGTAAGGTTGCTTCATATACACTTCTATCTAAGCCATCGATCCATACTTATGGATCATAGTCCATAACACCAACCATGAACAATATGTTTACCACTCATGACGGCTCGGCCTTAACCCTAAGGTACTTGCATCCATAAAGATTAATAACTTGCATGATGCAAGTCACATTATTTCAGTGAAATTACATTCGCACCTTCTTAGTAATATTATGTTGCACTCTTTCAGTAACATTATGTTCGCACCCTTTCGGTGATATTATTTTCGCACCATTTCGGTGACGATACATTCGCACCCTTTCGGTGATGTTACATTCACACCCTTTCAGTGATATTACATTTGCACCCTTTCGGTGACGTTACATTCGCACCCTTTTGGTCCCGACACATTCGCACCCTTTCGGTCCCGACACTTTCGCACCCTTTCGGTCCCGACATTTTTGCACCCTTTCGGTCCCGAAACGTTCGCACCCTTTCGGTCCCGAAACGTTTGCACCCTTTCGGTCCCAAAACATTCGCACCCTTTCGGTCCAGAAACGTTCGCACCCTTTCGGTCCCGAAACGTTCGCACCCTTTTGGTCCCGAAACGTTCGCACCCTTTCGATCCCGAACTATTCAACCCTTTCGGTCACGACCCGTTCGCATCCCTTGGATCATGTCAGGCTCGCACCCCTTAGGTCACGACCCGTTCACACCCATTGGATCGCGATACGTTCGTACCTCTTGGATCACGACACGTCCGTACCTCTTGGATCACAGTGCGTTCGCATCCCTTTGGACACGGCATGTTTGCATCTCTTTGGTGACGAACCATTCACACCCCTAGGGTGACGAACCATTTGCATCCCTTGGATGATGCCATCTTCGATCATCATTAGCAATATTATTTAAAATGAAACTAACATACCTTTGAGAATATAACAACGTTCTCCATTGTTTCATCTTCTTGCTCCATCTTCGAAAATATACTCTCTTAAGCATTTTCAAACTTTGATGTTATCCCTCATTCAAATACACCAGTAACAGTTCACAACGAAAATACTCTTTAAGATTGTTGGTTAATTTGGGTTGTAGCCCGGAAGTTGTGAATTATATACTTGGATAATGATTGAATCGCGCACGAGGTCACTTTCCTTAAAGAGTATTTCGACCCTATTCCAAGCCTTTGGGTTACACGAAATCCCTTTGTAGGATAAGACAATCAAAGTCACATTCTTGTTCTAGGCTAAGATACAAGAATAACAATTAGAGTTTTAATGCTTATATGTGTTTTTCAAAGATGTTTGATGATCTTTGAACAATGAATCTGATTCTCTCTCTCACTTACTAACTATAAGTTTCTGATCTTCTCTTGTGATTCGATTACCTTTTTCCAATGCCAACAACTCATTATATAGAGTATGAAGGGTTGCAATGGTTAGCACCAATATTTGCAACTACTGATACCAACAATTGCAATGGTTGGCCAAAAGTCACAATGATTTTTGATCATCAACGGTTGCAATGGTTTATCACCAAAGGTTGCAACGGTTCATTAAGAGATGCAATGGTTAGTAAAGAGTTACAATGGTTAATCACCAAAGGTTGCAATGGTTTATATATGGTTGCAATTGTTCATACAAACAATTGCAATGGTTCACAAGATACATTGCACCTATACACTTAAATACATTGCACCTATACACTTAAATATCTAACAAACTATTCTCTATGGTTTATTTTCTTGGGAAGAACTTGTCCATCATGGACAACATCGTACATATGCCCAGAATCGTTTGTACTGGATCCAAGTGTTGTGGGAGAACTGTTCATCATAAACAAAACGTGGTGCAAGTAGTTAAGATCATAATTACTCGCTGTGGCTAAACCGCATTACTGGTAATGGGGTCACTTGCCCCAGTAGGATTTTAACATAACCGCATTATGGTTAAGATCATAATAACTAGTTTTAGTTATTGCCCCCCTATAACTTTAAATTTGTCCCCAGTTTTTTTTTTGTTAAGAAAGTTAATATTGTAAACGAAATGTTGGGTGGATACAAAGTTGTAGACTTATTACAAAATGGATGAGGCTGCTAGCTTTAAAAAAGGAACCAATCTAGGTCTAACTTTCATGGGAAGGTTCCTCTAATCAATATTCCCTATATTTCTAAATAATGCATGTTCTGCCTTTTTTTATTGCTTGTAAAAGAATAATATTTAAAACTTTTTATGTACTTTTAATTATAAATCACAAACTGTTAAAGATATATTAATTGACAATTTTTTATTTATTGAATTGCTATTGGTTGAAATATATGAAAAAATATTATATTTTTAAAACTTAATGCATTGATTGTTAATGATTAATTTTTTCTTAATATATATGAAAAAGTTAAAATATATACTATTCAAAAACAAAGTGAGTATAAGTTATCGCTTTTACACCATCTCCAGAATTCAGATTCTAATTTTTTTTTCCTTATGATTTTCATTGATAACAATGAGAAAGATACAAAAATGATACTCTAAAACCGGCGAAATACAAGACAATTCCCGAAAGCTAATTCCAAACAAGGGAAACTAATGTCCAAACGAAAGAGCTACATACCAACAACATGATCTTAAACTAAAAACTTAAATTCCTTTTAAGAGTTCAGAAAAAAACCACCATAGATTAAGAACATAGACTTGATGGCATTTGACTAGCCGGTAATCTTGCATCGAACAAAACAAGAGAGCACACAACAGATGACATCTTCAACAGAGCATACACTTCATCTGAACCACCTGTTGATGATGACAACAACCAAACCACTTTGACGAACTCAAGATATAAAACCAAGATGAAACAACACCCACAAGAGCGCATAACTCAATCACATCTTAAACTGGAACCTCCATGTCTCAATCTCTTTAAAAAGCTTCAACCAGACGAAGCTAAGAGGACCAATGAGACCAAAGAAAAACCAAGAAAAACACTAAAACAAAAGGCGAGAGATGGCCTCTTTCGAACTCGAAAGACCAATAGATATTCTGAAACCACCTACTTCTCAAAGATCAAACCATCAACTGCTCACCATATATCACCAGGTTGCTGCTACACCGTTGCAGAATCAAAGACCAAGTAAGAATAGCTCAAAAACCCAAGCGAAATTAACCAGAATTAACACCTTAGCCGATAGAACACATCGTTGACAGTGAGAGGACGAGACGAAACTCAAGAAATTTCCATGCTAAGACACTGAAGCTTAAACAGAGAAGAAGAGAGCCAGACAACTCACTACCAATGAAAACTCATTACTCCGGCCAGATATCCAGATCTGCAACAAACACCAAACAACAAATAAGAGGAAAGCTAGAAGACGACAAGAGGAATCCATCTCCGATGGCGGTGATATTTACGGACCACCGAGGAGGGAGATCGGGAAAAGAGAGGTTGTTTCTCTCTTAAAGTCGCCAAGGAGCAGCGGCCGTCGAATTCAGATTCTAAATAAAAACGTAAATTGTTTAGTCCTTCCAAAATATACAATATATTTTACATCAAGTTGCGTATAATTGAAGTAATAGTATGGCAAAAGGAAAGAAAAAAACATGGATAGAACTAGAGTAAAGTAAGATAGATGCATGAAGCCTAATGTTATCGAGAGAGATAACAAGTTGCTGAAAAGTCTTCTTTGTTGTCTTCTTCCTAGGATGATGTTTTTTACCTCCCCGTCAATGGCTGCTGATGCGATGACATGGTTGTTGTGAAGAATGTTGTTGCGCTGTCTCATTTGTCCACAGTATCCTACGGTATCCTATTTCTAAGGTCATCTTTAACACATATACCCTTTAAAAGGTATTTTAATTTTTTTTTTACTTTTTATAAAGTGATCAAAGACACAAAACGTATAAAACTGTTTCTTCGTTTTATATATATTTCTTTTCTTTCTTAAACTCTTACAATAAGATCATCTTACTTTTGATCCCTATATATAGGTAATAGAATCTACTTAGACTTATCCTATTACATATTCGATAAGGAGTCTTAACTTTATCCTTATCACATTAGTTATTCAAACTTTCCTTTTTATGAATAACTTGATCACCAAGTAATCTCTGAATCTTATCCAACATTCTCCCTTCTAAGCTTCATACCATCTTCTCTTAGGTCTTGTACTTTGATTAGCTCCCTCATTTCTTTGAACTTCACTCTTGCTAATGCTTTTGTTAGTATATCCGCACGCTGTTCTGTTCCAGGCACATGTTCCACGTCGATCAACTCTCGTTCGACACATTCCCTTATGAAATGAAAGCGTTTGTGGATATGTTTGCTGCGCCGATGAAAAACGGGGTTCTTTGCAAGTGCTATAGCGGACTTGTTGTCTACACGAATTAGTGTTCTTGCAGTCTTACTTCCTGTGATCTCGTTCATCAAATCTTGAAGCCAGATAGCTTGCTTAGCAGCCTCTGTTGCTGCCATGAATTCGGCTTCACACGAGGATAAAGCCACCACGTCTTGTTTTTGTGAGCACCAAGATATTGGTGTGTCTCCAAGACAAAACAAATGTCCAGTTGTGCTTCTTCCATCGTCTGGATCAGTGTTGTGGCTGCTGTCGCTATATCCAATAAGTTCTTGAGACCCCCCGTGTTTAAACTTCAAACCATATCCGCAGGATCCTTTTAAATACCTTAATACTTGCTTTAAGGCTTTACTGTGTGATTCCCTTGGAGAGTGCATGAATCTACTTAGTATACCAACGCTGAATGCCATGTCTGGCCGTGTATGCGTTAAGTATCTCAAGCATCCTATCCTCCTTCTATAATCTCTTGCGTCTACTTCAGGTTCACTTTCTGCTTTCGAAAATTGCAGACCGAATTCCATAGGTATGCATACTGAATTGCAGTCGTCCATGTTTGCTTCATTAAGTATGCGTTTTGCATACGCTTCTTGCTTAATCACTATGCCTTCCGAGCTCTGCTTCACCTCTATACCAAGGTAGTAGGTTAACAAACCCAAGTCAGACATTTCGAACTGTTTTGACATGGATGTCTTGAACTCTTTGATTGTTTCTAAGGAGTTTCCAGTGATAAACAAATCATCAACATATATTGCTACTATGAGCAACTTGTCTTCTTCCTTCTTTCTGTAAACCGAGCTTTCTTTTGCACACTTCTCAAACCTTAACTTCTTCAGCGTTTGATCAAGTTTGGTGTTCCAAGCTCTTGGAGCTTGTCGCAGTCCATACAAGGCTTTCTTTAATTTGTATACTTTGTGTTCTTCACCTTTCTTTTCGAAACCTTCTGGTTGTGATACATACACTTCTTCGATCAACTCACCATGTAAAAAGGCAGTTTTAACATCCAAGTGATGGATTTCCCATCCATTTGACGCAGCAAGACCTATAAGTAGTCTTATGGTTTCTAATCGCGCCACGGGAGCAAAAACTTCATCGAAATCTATGCCATGCTCCTGCACATATCCTTTTGCAACAAGTCTTGACTTAAATTTGTTGATGCTGCCGTCTGCGTTACGTTTGATTCTAAAAACCCATTTCAGTCCTATGAGTTTCACTCCGTGTGGCTTTTCTACGAGAAGCCATGTCTGGTTTTTGTCTATGGAATCGACTTCATCTTTACATGAGGCTCTCCATCTTTTGTCTTTAAGTGCCTCTTGTATAGTCGCTGGTTCATCATTTAAGGCTAGCAACAAGTACTCGGATTCTATGTCAGCTAGTAGGACATAATCCTTGAGATATCCAGGTCTGTTTACTATACGAGATGATCGTCTTGGTTCTTGTGTTTCAGTGTCTTCTTCCCCTACCTCGGAACTGTTTTCTTCTACATTCACTGGATCATCTTCAGTTTCAGTGGCGACCTCTGTTTCAGTGGCTTCTTCAGTAGTTGCTCCGACCACATACGGGCCACTACCATTATCTTCTGTATTTCCCCACGACATATGAAACATTCCAGGCTCAGTTTGTAATTGCTTATCTTCTCCCTTCCAATTCCAACGAGCCCTTTCATTAAAGACTACATCCCTACTTACAATTACTTTCTTTGTTGTAGGATTGTATAGTCTGTAAGCTTTAGAACCTGGTTCGATTCCTAAGTGAACAGCAGGTTCTGATCTGCTATCGAGCTTTTTTAACTGTCCAGCATCTTTCTTTGCGTAGGCCATGCACCCAAAAACCCTTATGTGTGACACGTTTGGTTTCTTTCCTTTTAAACATTCATACGGAGTCTGATTTGTTAGAGCTCTTGTGGGAATCCTGTTGATCAGATATGTAGCGTGACGAACCGCCTCTCCCCACAGATAGTTAGGCACACTCATTGTCTTTAGTATGCTCCGTGTCATCTCCATTAGTGTACGATTTCTTCGTTCTACTACACCATTCTGTTGAGGGGTGTATGGTGCTGTAAGGTGTCTTCTTATTCCATTTTGGTTGCAGAAATTATTGAATTCATGCGAAGTGAATTCACCTCCTCTGTCTGTTCGCAGTGTCATAATCTCCTTGTTGAACTCCTTTTCTACTAGCCTTTTGAACGATTTAAACCTGTCAAAAGCATCACTTTTATCTTTCATTAGCATTGACCACATATATCTTGTACAATCATCAATGATGACAAAGATATAACGGTTGTGAGAGGGAGTTGCAGGTGAGATTGGTCCACACAGGTCTGCGTGCAAAAGTTCAAGAGGACGCGATGATCTATACTTTGCTGTTTTTTGAAAAGATTGTCGCGTTTGCTTGCCTACCAAGCATGAATCACAGAGACGCCTTTCTTCTTTTATCTCTGGTAAACCTTGAACTATCTCATGGAATGCCATAGCTCTTAAGGTTTTAAAGCTAACGTGGCCAAGTCTGGCGTGCCACTTCCATGGTTCTTCCTCCATCTTTACGTGTAAGCAAGTTGCTCTTCCCACTTTTAATTTTAACTTGTAAAGTCGATTTTCGGACCTTAAAATTTTCACCAGTAGTCTTCCTTCTGGATCCTTTAGAGTTAAGAAGTTATCTTTCATTCGTACATCACATCCTTGTTCAGTTGCTTGTCCTAAACTTAGGATGTTGCTTCTTAGTTCAGGAATGAAGTAAATGTCTGTTAACAGTTTTTGTTCTCCAGTCTTAGCTTCAAAAAGTATGGAACCTTTTCCATGTATGTCAACAAACGATCCATCCCCGAACTTTACTTTACCTTTGATGTTTCTGTTCAACTCAGAGAAGTAGGATTTTTCTCCTGTCATGTGGTTTGACGCACCATTATCCAAGTACCACACGCAATCCTCCTTATTATCAGTTTCTAACTTCTTAGGCATGACCTTTTCTTCGTTAAGAAATACTATTTCATGCATATATAATGCTCCATCTGCGGTTTCAGTTTCTGTTTTGTTTAGTTCTTCTTCAGCTTTCTTCTCTGTACACACTGAGGCAAAGTGTCCCTTCTTTCTGCAGTTATAGCACACAATCTGAGAATAGTCTCTTTTTTCTTTGCTTTTCTCTCCATAGTTACTCCTTCCGCGACCTCTTCCTCTGCTACTTCTCCCTCGTCCTCTGTTTTGCCCTCTTCCTCTTCCAGCATAGTCTGATCCTCTTTGATCATATGACTTCTCAGAGTTCGAGTAAAGTAGTTTTCCTTGTTGTTCATCTGTTTCAACACCTTTTATTCTTTCTTCATAAGCTTTGAGTCTTCCGATAATATCTTCAAAACTTGTTGTTTCCAAGTCCAACAACTGTTCCAGAGATGCTGTCATATGAATAAATTTTGGTGGTAGACTATTAAGGAATTTCTTCACAACTTTGGGTTCCTCAATATTTTGTCCCAGTGAGGCTGCTTTTGAGGCTAGTTCCGAAATTTTTCCTGAGAATATGTCGATCGTGTCTGAGTCATCCATCTTCATTCTATCAAATTCATTCATTAGAGTTTGAAGACGAGCTGATTTAACACGTTCTGCTCCTAGGTTTCTTGATCGAATAGCTTCCCAAATCACCTTAGGGGAGCCTAGCTCTCCTACCTGCAGTATCAATGATTCTGGTATAGACTGAAACAAGAGAGCAGTTGCTACATCATTCTTATCTTCTTCATCTGTTCCTGGATCAATCGCTTCCCATACTTTGTATACACGCAGCAGCACCTTCATTCTTATTGCCCACACCGTGTAATTCGTTGTGTTGAGCATTGGACACTTTACACCGCCACCACCAGGTATACCGTCTTTTATTTTCACGAGTGCTTTTGAATCCGCCATTGTTTTGTATCTAAGACCTCTGTGTCTTCAGGTTTTGTTTTAACCTCAAGCTCTGATACCAAATAAAGTGATCAAAGACACAAAACGTATAAAACTGTTTCTTCGTTTTATATATCTTTCTTTTCTTTCTTAAACTCTTACAATAAGATCATCTTACTTTTGATCCCTATATATAGGTAATAGAATCTACTTAGACTTATCCTATTACATATTCGATAAGGAGTCTTAACTTTATCCTTATCACATTAGTTATTCAAACTTTCCTTTTTATGAATAACTTGATCACCAAGTAATCTCTGAAGCTTATCCAACATTTTATCCAAAAAAAAATACATCAATCGCGGACTACCATATATCGATGAGACCTGTAAACAGTGCAAATAATTCATAGCAAACGTATCTTATTTTAGCTTCATAAAAAATAGTTTCAACGAACAGTGAAGTCCCTACCCATTAAAAAAAGCGTTAAAAATCGCATTAAAGATGTCCTAAGTGCTCAATAATTTGACGTTCTCTTTTGTTTTGAACACAGTAATTTTACGTTCTCTATTTTTATTCTATTTGTGTAAAAGTTTCCTCTTTAATTACCAATTATTTAAATGTAAAAATCTGATTATCATCTTTCCTTTTATGAAACAAACAGTTGTAGATTCTATCTTTAGACGTACACTACCATTCATAATCATTTAGATCTATCTTTTTGGAGAAAACAAATTTTATAGTCGTGATTTTTCTTTTTACCATCCAAGTTTTGTCTTTACGTACAAATCAAAACTTATGGGTCTACAATATATTTTATAAAGATATAATTTATTTTTCAGATTATGCAAAATAAAATTTATTATATGTCAAACTTTTATATCTGTGAAATATTTTTTGTAAAACCAATTCAGATAACATACTGGTTTTTAATTAATTCAAAATATATATTCTGCCCACCATAAATTAAGTTCCTGGCCGCCACTAATAATTAAGTTAGGTTCAGATCAAGAATCTACAATAATGATTTATGACGACAAAATAAATAATCTCAAAAAAAGTAATGCTCGTAGACTTCTCCTCCAGAAGTACAGTTTATAGTCAACATACTGGATGCAGAATTTTATTTTGTAGACTATATTAAAACCCCAGGGTAAGCTTATCTTATCGGCATAACCATACGAAAACAAATTCACCAAAGCAGGAAAAAAAAGAGAGAGAGAGCATATTAAACAATAATACATTTTGTGGGGAAAAGAGAGAGGAAATGATCGTGGATCCAAGGTTCTGTGTTCCGGACCATGTGGTTCTAGCGATGGTGCGGGATAAGATTGCGTCACAGTACGGTAACTTCGTTTTTACGGACGTTAATGGGAACATGCTGTTCCAGGTGAAGAAACCGGGTTTTGGTCTTCACAAGAAGATGATCTTATTGGATGGTTCTGGATCTCCTGTCTTGACTATGAAAGAGAAGGTCCATAGATTAACTTTATTGGGTTGTAAATACAAATTAAGAGTTAGTATGTACTTACTATATATAGTCAGGTTTAACTAAATTTAAATTTGATTGCAGAGGATGACCTTGCATAACAGGTGGCAAGTATTTAAGGGAGGGAGTACGGAAGAGTGTGATTTGATGTACACGGTGAAGAGATCGTCGATGATTCAGCGTACGACGAAACTTGATGTGTATTTGGGTCATAACAATGAAGAGAAGACATGCGATTTCAAAGTCAAAGGGACTAATTGGCTAGAACGCTCTTGTGTTGCCTACGCTGGTGAATCTGACGTCATTGTTGCCCAAGTAAACTCACTCACTCACTCTCTTTCCTTTTTTCTCTTTTTCCCACATTGATCATTGGTGCCTATTTCCGATTAGTCAATTATTTGATGCTCTCACTATCTCACAAGTCTACCTGTTAATATTAAAAATCGTTAGACGGTGATTATGCGTTTTATAGAAGATTATTGTTTATACGGGTGCTTAGAACATCTTTACCGCAGTCTTTAGTGGGTCTTTTAGTGGAGAAAGGACCCACTTTTTTTAAAAAACTGTTCATTCTGCAGCCAAAATAAGAAACATTTTTTTTTGGTTATTTGCACTGTTTACGGGTCCCATCGACACGTACCGATCCGCGATTAATGCATTTCTAATTTTCTTTTTTTCAAACAAAAAGTAAAAAAAAAAATTAAAAAACTTTTATTTGTCTCCTGCGATAAAGATGCTTTTAGGCCGATTTTTTAATAATACTTAGGCGCTACTTAAACTGATTTTTAGAACACGACTCTTTCTACTTCAAATTAGTTATTGTTTAAGATTTTTGCACACCAATTAATAAAGTGTTAGTTTTTTTTATTTTATTTTTGTTGCATTAACTAAAAGTAATCCAACCAATAAAACTCATACAACAGAATATAAAAGAATCAAAATACCAAATGATATAAAAGTTTTGCGTAGAAAATTGAAAATATTATTTAAATTGATACAAAAATAAAAAAATTAAAACAATATTTAATTTGATACAGAGGGAATTTTTTTTATATCCGATTTTGGTTCAGAGTTGGTTTAGCACGGTGTTATATCGGTTGGGATCGATTTTGGTTTGCTTTCAAAGCAGCCAATTTTTTTGTTCTGTTCAGTTTATTGACAATAGACATAAGCTTCGCCTATATTTGAATCGGTAGGTTGACCATGTGTTTATGAATTATTTAGAACAATCAAATTCACAATTGCAACATTTATTAAACCAAAATTAATTGGCAAAAAAGTACTTGAATACTCGGTTGGTTGGTAGTTATATCGAATGGTGTGTCTATGTAACAGATGCAACACAAGAAGCACACGCGGCATACAGCTTTCACGGGAATGGACAATTTCTCGATGACTGTTAAGCCTAATGTCGATTATGCCTTCATTGCCTCTCTTGTTGTTCTTTTTGATGTTGTTGACCGACAAGAGCCACCCCATGGAGCCGGTTCTGATAATTTCGAGGCTGCACACGTTGCACAGAGTTTAGTTCAATGATGAATTTTAGAGTTTAAATTCAACCAGAATCTGTTGTTTTCAGTTATATGATTCTAAATTATGTTTTAAAGTTCAGTGATATTGGATCTTATATTTATAAACCATGGATCAGAGATTTTAAAATCTTATGTTGTTTAATTAAGATTTCAAATACTTCATTAAAATTCAGTGTTATTCAAAAAATATATTTTTGAAAATCTTTGAAAATGGAGTCATTTGAATAAATGCCAATGAAATTTCATGAATAAAAAATTAAAAGACCAAAATTCAAATATTATTGTAGAGATTTCAGAGTTTACATACATGAATTTTTTAAAAATAATGTAAAATTTAAAAAATCTTAAAGATGATAAAACCTAAAAAGAAGTTTAAATATATGATTAAATAACACCCCTATATTTAAATTTTAATTAAAAAGTTTTTCTTATAATTCAGAGATCGTAAAACCTATATTTCATCCTATATTTCATCCTATATTTCATCTGGTTATGTCCAAGGTTAGCCCTACAAGCAGCTGCTGATCACTTGTATGTGGAGATATGCTTTTGTTTTTTTCTATTGTTGTATGACTACTGTTGATATGTTGCACTTTGTAGCGTGGCATTGTTCCTACAAAACTTGGTGTAGTGTTTTCTTTTAGGGGTTTATTGGATTAGGGTTTGAGAATAATTGGAGGACACCTAGGAGAATATATTTAATCTAGATATTGAAGTGATTTATTTTTAATGAGGTTTAGATGATTTTAAATAAATTGATACATATTATTTTGTTAAACTACTTTATAATTTGTATCTAAAATCATCAGATTTTACTTTTTATTTTTGTTTTTAAAAAAGAAACTCTACTTAAACATTATGAAATCAATTAAAAACTTCTAAAATTACAATTTAAATTATTTTCAATAAGAGTAGATTGCATTCAAAATAGTTAATGAAATTTCAAGTTTAATAACATTAAATTTTAAATGAGTTTTTATTGGTTCGAAGAACGTCTTGAAATTCAAGCAATTGCAAACCATATAACTAGTAAATAAATTTCATCTTTTTGAATAATAATGAATATATCAGTTTGATATAAACACCTTAAACTCTCCAACTAAATATACTCTTAGGGGGTCTTATTGAATTAGGAGTTTGAAAAAGTTTTCAATATTTTAAGATTTAGAGGGTTTTGTTGAATTCAAGGATTTCAATGGAGGGTTTTGCTAAATTCAAGGAGTTAGACGGAAATTTAAAAGGAAAATTTGGTAAGATCTTTCTAATATTTTAATAACCATTAAACTACAAAAAAAAAACGTAATTTGTTTGTTAGGTTTATATAAAAAAAATATATATATATATATATATATTAGGAGCTTATCAATAATATTCTGCTAAAATTATACTTATGTTCCAACCTTTTAATTCTGCTAAACAAGTGAATCGATTTGAATAAAATCCCTACAGTTATGTTACTGTTATGGCTTTCACTTCGAGAACTTTTTGTTTGTTTCAATAACCAAACAGAGAGAAGATCTTCAAGGTCTGTTGAATTCTCAGAGTTTGAGCACATTTCACTTACATAGACTCATGGACTCAATAATTTACTTGATGAGAAATACACAAACTGGCATGAAATCATTTTAAGACTAAGAACACATTTTTCGCTGAGCTGATGAAGACCGCAAGAGAAGTAAAGTTTGTTAGATGAAGAGGTATGTTTACATGTAACATGTTATGCAAAAGATCAAGGTTGAAATGTCCATCAGCTTTGAGAAGCTATCCGGTACAAAGCTCGACAAGAGATTGCCAGATAGATTCATGGCTCTTAGTTTTGAGAGTTCTCCAAGTTCTGATCCACTTAATCCATTAATGCTAGACAGATCCAAACCATACATGACCCTGTTGGTTTCATCAACGCTGCGACAACACAAGCGCCATAAAATTGATCATGAGCAAAAACAGCAAAATGAGTTGTTGTTTTCAGTCGCTGAAGAAAAAATAAAGAATTGCTAAGGAGATAAAAAAAAGTCTTTGTTTTTTCTCTGCAACGAACACTGCTGGATCTCTTTAATTTTTTGATCGCTGCGTTTCTTAAATGTTTACTGGAGTGATCAACGTAGAAGAAAATTGTGAAGAAATTTCAATCGCCAACTTCAGTCGCTGCAATGTAAACTTTTTAATCAACCTTTCCTTGATTGAACTCAGATTCTTCAGTGTAAGAATCATACCTTTGATTTGCTGCAAACTGATATCTGCGAGGAGGGTCGAGATAGTGAGACGTCGCACATCGTCATCTTCTCGTTGAAACCTTCGTTGTTAGCTCATCATAAGAACCATTTCTCAGATCGATGATGGTGAGAAAAGTTTGAGATGATTCTCTTCCAATCTCTGATACGTTCTCCTGTTGTCAATATGACATAATGGTTTTTCTTAAATTCCATCTATTTAGATGGTATTCTTTTCTATTGGATTTGTAAGGTAAATGCTAGTTTCTAATAATCCAAAATAACTTTTGATAAATCTCATTTATGAAATCCATATTCTTCAATAAGCGGTGATTTAATAGAGGTTTTATAAATGCTACATTCAATAAGGGAGGATTTGTATAACTTTTTATAAATACTTAATCCAATAAGGGAGGATTTGGCAAAAAAACTTAAATTTTGTGAAATCCCTAATCCAATAAGCCCCACTTAGAATTGGTGGGATT
>CAJHQP010009676.1:0-21485 GCA_905132765.1 Moricandia arvensis
CAAATCACCCTCATATAAAAAAGGGATCAGAAGAACCAAGGGTTTCATTAGACATATCGAGTATGTCTGTGATATCTTACTTGGATACATTGAGAGTCCTTCCATCCATTGCTCGTGCATATCAATCTGGGTCCCTCATAATTCCAAATTCATCTGGTCTGAGATAACCATAATAGTCATCGTATTCTAACGGATTGTTGTCGATCAATGGTATTGAGTCACTGTCGATCGATGTTGCATTTCAGGCTCCATAGGATTCTCTGAAATTTCCAGCTTCATCTACTGCAAAAGCATGGTATTCGACTGCTTCTCCCTCAAAGTAGGAAGCGTCATATTCTGTTTTTTTTTTGTTGTCTTGAGCCATCTCACGGTTTTGCCGTCCAATGTAGACTATGTCTTCTTGACTATCTTCGTTGTTCTGATATGTGGCATGACCAAGACCGATGTTATAGGTTGAGTATCGATCACTGATGATGGGTGGGTTTCGTGCAGGTTCTGGATTTAGCTGTCATTGAATGATACCAAGGGTTGGGTATCGATTGATGCTGCGTCCGCAGGCTCTTCATCTTTATCGTAATTTCAGAAGCATGTAGCAATTAAGCCTGGATCATCACCCAATTCTATCAGAGTAGCTTTGTTCTTAACTTTAACAGGTTCATAGAATCTGTATGGATCAATCATGGATATATACAACCTGTTTGTCTTATGTCGCAGATAGCTCTCACTGTTTCCATGAACGCTCTTCCACGGAGTAAGGAAGAGTTCCAGTCAATCTTTATATCTATCACATAGAATTCCATTGGGACTAAAGCATTGCAAATCTGCACTGGACTTCTCTGGCTACCCCTCCTGAATTCACTTTGGAGCAATCTACAAAGGTGAATGAATCATTAGAATGCTCTACTTTCAAGCTTAGCTTCTCTGCCATAACTCTAAGCATGATGCTGACTGCTGATCCTGTATCGCAAAGGGCATTGGGATACTTGTGAACTTCGACAAAACATGGAATCACAAATTTTCATGGGTCACTTTTCTTTTTGAGAGTGGTCCTCTGCTTCAGATTCTCTCTGAGGTCATTGAACATGCGCTCTATGTCCTTTTTTGTTTTCTTGGATTCCCTGAAAAAAATCCACAATCTATGGGTAAAGTACGCTTCATCAAATTGTGTATCTAAGGGAATTTTAAAAACTTTTTGACAAAGCCATCCATCTCTTTGTTAGTTGCTTTTCTGAAAGATGTTTAGGAATCTTCTGCTTCCTTCTAGAGTGCCTTTCTATTGTCTTATAAACTGTAATTGGCTCAGATGTATCAACGTTATGTTCTTGAATCTCCATATTCGTAGGTCTGACAAATAAGCTACATTCAGACTTGGTAGATGAACATATTCTGCTGTTGGAGACCGTCGACCGATGTTGGTTTCTCTAAGTCAATCTATGTTTGAAGAAGACTCACACGAAGCTACGGACTCTGAAGATTCCATCGATCGATACTCAGGTTTGGGTGTCGATCAAGTGCGAACTGCCAAAATACATAGCACTTTCTACGCGGAATTCTCCTTGTTGGAGCTTTTGTCTCTTCACCTCTTACAAAAAATCATCACCTATCAATGCACTGACGTGGTGCTTTTGACTAGCTTCCCCTTTCTCCTTAATCAGGGTCTCATGTCTCTGAATGGCATCACTTGTCTGCACCACTTGATTCTCCAACTTATTGACATGATTGTTGAGAGTCTTAAACTTTGTGTTGAGGTTAATGTACAGAGCATCTATCTCTCCATTGAAGTTCACAGTCATCTGCTTCTGCTGCTCCAATACTCTGTCAACCATAGCTTCTATCTTTCTCTGTGAATTCTGGTTGTAGTTACTCTTGTTCCCACCATAGGAGTTTCTATTGTAGCCCTGATTTCCCTATCTCTGGAAACCGTTTCCACCAACAAAATTCACATCTTCTTCTTCTGTCGCTTTTATTTCTTGCTTCCTGAGAAACTTCTGAACACTATCCAGCTTTGCTTTCATTTCATCTATTTGCTCATTGCTCAAAGATGGAGATGATTTCTTCCTCTCATAGTAAGTGTTCTTGGTGCTATTGCTAAACCGCAAGTTCTCAATATGCCTTGTTGCTTCTTCTGGACTCCCAGTGCTGAAATTCCCTTCACTAGCTCTGTCTAAAGCCATATGGTATTATAGATCAATTCCTCTGAAGAAGGTGCTAAGTAGCTGCACCTTGTTGAAACCGTGGTGTGGGCAGTCTCTATGGTAGGACTTGAATATGAAGCAAGAGCTTCTGAATGATTCTCTAGGTTCATGTGAGAATGTATCGATTCTGCTTCTCAAGTCCTCTGCTCGCGCATCATCAAATTTATTGCGCAGAAACGCATTCTTGATGTATGTCCATGATGTCACAGATCCTGGTGCTAGCTGCTTAAGCCAATGTGAAGCCTCTTCAGCAAGTGAGTATTTTAAGAGATTACAAAATAGATAGTCCTCAGGGACTCCATTGGTTTTAATAGCATATACTAGATCCTCAAACCGCTCCAGATGGCCCATCGGGTGCTCATGTCGCAATCCATGATAGGGTTTCTGCGCAACAAGTGCAAAGAAGGATGGTTTGATCTCAAAGTCGTTCCTCTGGAAAGATGGATGATGACTAGCGGATCTGTTAGCATAGAAGTGGCCTGGACGATTGTAGTCTGCAAGTGTCCGTTGAGCAGCTTGGGTGTTTTCTTCAGATCGAGCTACTGAAGCGTCTGCTTATATTTCTGGTTCAAGGATTACAGCCCCCTGATTATCAATTATCTGACCAGTTGTATTACGAAAATGACCTTCAAGGTCATACAGGTCTCCTCTCTCATCTCGAACCACAACTAAAGTCACAACCATCTAACCTCGCAAACTATCATAGATCGATGCCGTGTTGGTATTGTCGATTGATGTTGGTCCTGAAGAAGCGCCTATGGTGGCTGAGTGCTATTGTGGATCGATGCTTCTCGAATCTGTTTGCGGATGGAACATTTGATTACAAGTGTATCTGAGAAGAGTAATTCCTTGTTCTTATTGCTTCTGGTACTCATAGGCATGCACCTAAAAGACAAGAAAAAGAAATTGTTAGTAACTTGCAGTAAAGAAAAAAAATCTAGACTAAACCCTAGAAAAAAAACCTAATGGCGATCCTTGCTCCCCGACAACGACGCCAAATTTGACAGCATGAAGGTTAAGATTTATTTTAAAGCAAGCAATCTATCAAATTAACCCTGTGAAAAACTCTTGCCAAGAGAGGTTGATATACCTTGTTATTTATCAGTTTAAGACTATCATTTGGACCCTATTTGGAGTCTCCTATGTATGTCTAGACTGTGTTTTAGAGTCTTTTCAGGTCAATGTACATTTTGGAGCATTATGAAGATAATGGAGCTTTGTAGAGCATTCAGAGAAGATATCAAGTAGTTGTTCAGTCAGAGTCGAGGTCAAGCGTGGCCATCGATTGATGGTGCATGCTTGCTGTCAATCGACGGTCTACTCGTAGAGTAGTTGATTGACTTCAAGCCCAAGTCAAGATAATTTACAAAAATGCCCCTGGATGAGTTTTGACCTAGTTTATAAGGTCTTGCAATTTTTTTAGGCAAAGGAGTCACGCCACAAGACAGATTTTATAGCATAATATTATTTAGAGTTTTTATTAATTTTGGGGAAAAGATCTAAACTCTTTCAGAGATTTGTATTAGAACCCCAGTATATATTCTATGCATTTTATTATTCAGTTTATCATGCTTTGTATGATTATTTCTTAGTAATTCTCTTGTTAGATTTTGGGTTCATTATGGTATTGATGGATTAGAAAAAAATAGGATTGGTAGCATGAAAAGATTCCCATCTTTGGAAATGTGTTTAAAGTTTGTGTTCTACAGTGCTAACAAGAACCCTGAACCTAGGACATATACAACTTCGAGAGTAAGTTCTTTGCCTGAATTAATTCCATTGAGTCAGGTTGTTAGATACATGCGAGAGCTGGTTTAATTAACCTAGCGGACGCACTTCCTGTACGATAACCGTCGATCGACACTAGGCTTTCGCCGTCGATCGACACTAGGCTTTCGCCGTCGATCGACACTAGGCTTTCGCCGTCGATCGACACTAGGCTTTCGCCGTCGATCGATGGTCGACTCCTTTGTTTGCATACGAGAGTTGGAACGAGAGGGTCATATTGTGATTAAGGTCCTTGCATATTTTGTGATCCGTTGAATCATACTCATTATAATTCACTTACCTGAAACCCTAGATCTATATTTTCCTTATTTGAATCAGTTAACCAGAAGCCAAAAGAACAAGGAATTACTCTTCTCAGACCCATTGCAATTGAATGCTCAAACCGCAAGCAAACACGACTAGAATCGATTGACAACAACACTCAGCCGCCAATACACACTCGAGCATCAGCATCGATCGACAGTACTCCTTCGGCATCGATCGATGATAACTCTAGAAAGATGGTTGCAACACTAATTGTGGTTCGAGATGAGAGAGGGGAACTGTATAACCTTGAAGGTCATCTGCGTAACGCAACAGGTCAGAGGATTGATGAACATTGAGCTCTGATCCTTAAACCAGAAGCAGACGCTGCAGTAGCTCAACCTGAAGCTGCCGCCCAAGCTGCTCAACGAACATTGACAGACTACAATCGTCCATACCAGTTCCATGCTAATAGATTCGCCATTCATCCTCCAGCTTTCCAGAGGAATGATTTTGAGATCAAACCGTCCTTCTTTGCACTTGTTGCGTAGATACCCTACCATGGAATGCGACATGAGCACATTATGGATCATCTAGAGCGATTTGAGGATCTAGTTTATGCCGCCAATGCCAGTGGAGTCCCTCAGGACTATATATCCTGCAAGCTCTTCAAGTACTCACTTGCTGGAAATGCTTCGCATTGGCTTAAGCAGCTATTATCAGGATCTCTGACATCATGGAAAGACATCAAGAATGCATTCATGCGCAACTTCTTTGATGATGCACAAGCAGAAGACTTGAGAAGCAGGATTGATACATTCACACATGAACTTGGGGAATCGTTCAGAGGCTCTTGGTTGAGATTCAAGTCCTACCAGAGAGACGGCCCACACCATATCTTCAATGAATCAAAACTTCCTAGCACTTTCTTCAGAGGCATTAATCTGCAATAGCATATGGCTTTAGACACCGGTAGTGAAGGAAAATTCAGCACTACGAGTCCATAGGAAGTAAAAAGGCTTATTGAGAACTTGGCATACAGCAACAACACCAAGAACACTGACTATGAAAGGAAGAAATCAGCTCTATCTCTAAGCATGGAGGAGATAGATGAGGTGAAGGAAAAGTTGGACAGTGTTCAGAAATTTCTCAAGAAGCAAGAAGTGAAAGCCTTGGAAGAAGAAGAAGAGGAAGATGATGTGAACTTTGTTAGGGGAAACAGTTATCATAGACCAGGAAATCCAGGCTACAACATGAACTCCTATGGTGGCAACAAGAGTAACTACAATCAGAATCCACAGCAGAATCCATAGCAGCAGAAACCTCAAGAGAGTAGGTGAGATGACTGTGACAGCAGATGACTATGAACTTCAATGGGAAGATAGACTTGCTGTACACCAACCTCAACACCAAGTTCGAAAACCTCAACACTCATGTCAAGAAATCTTGATAATCAAGTGGTCAAAACAAGTGAGGCCATTCAAAGACATGAGGCCTTCATTAAGAAAAAAAGGAGAAGCTAGTCAGAAGCACCACATCAATGCATTGATAGGTGAAGACTTTTGGCAAGAGGTGAAGAGAGAACAGCTGCAAGAAGGAGATTTCTGTGTGGAAAGTGCCATGTCTTTTGGCAGTTTGCATTGGTGTCGATCGACGCCAGAGTCGGACCGTCAATCGACGAAACCTGCAAAATCAGTCGCCTCGTGTGAATCCCCCATTGTCGATCGACGGCATGAAGAAAGCATTGCTCGACAGCCCCCAACAACAAGCCGAGTCGTTTACCAAGTTTGAGTGCCAACCTATTCGTCATACCTTCAAGGATGGAGAACAAAGAACAAAATGATAGTACACATAATTCAATAACAACAGAGAGACACTCTAGAAGGAAGCAGAAGATTGCCAAACATCTTCGTAGAGAAGCAACTTAAAAATAGATGGATGGCTTTGACAAAAGAGTTTTTAAAATTCCTAAAGATGCTCCATTTGATTAAGCATATTATACTCACAGATTGTGGATGTTTTTCAGAGAATCCAGGGATACATAAAAGAAGATAGAGTGCATGTTGAATGACCTCGGGGAGAGGACAAAGAAGTGGACTACTCTCAAGAAGAAAAGTGACCTTGAGTTTGTGATCTCATGTTATGTCAAAGTTCACGAGTAGCCTAACGCCCTCTGCGACACTGGATCAGCAGTTAGCATTATGCCTAGAGTGATGGCAGAGAGGTTAAACCTGAAAAGTGGAGCCTTCTAGTGATTCTTTCACCTTTGTGGATTGCTCCAAAGTGAACTCAGAAGGGATGGCCACAAAAGTCCCAATGCAGATTCGCAATGCCATAGTTCCAGTAGACTTCAATGTGATGGATATAAAGATTAATTGGAACTATTCCTTACTCCTTGGAAGAGCTTTCATGGCAACAGTGGGACCCATCTACGACATGAAGACAAAAAGGTTGTATTTATTCTTGATTGATTCATACATTTTCTATGAATCTGTTAAAGTCAAAAACAAGGCTACTCTGATACAATTGGGTAATGATCCATGTTTGTTTGCTACATGCTTCTGCGGACACGACATCAATCAACACCCAACCCTTGGCATCGGTCGACGGTCCCTTCAACCAGAACCAGCACAGATCCCACACTCTGGCATGGATCAACGACAACAACTTACCATCGAACGACGGTGTTGCCCCAGATAAGAACGACGAAGACACTCAAGAAGAGATAGTCTACACCGGGCAACAATACCGTGAGAGGATGCCAGAACATGAGAACCAACAGTGATGATTCCTACTTTGAGGAAGAAGCAATCCAGTACCATGCCTTTGCACTCGAAGAATCTGGAAATTTCAGAGGATCTTATGGAAGCTGGAACGCATAATCGATCGACGGTAACTCTGTACCATCGAATGAAAATGACCCGAAAAGATATAGTGATGATTATGGATACCTCAGACCAGATGAGTTCGGAATCATGAGAGACCAAGATGGATATGCATGGGCAATGAATGGAAGAATTCAAAATGTGTCCAAGGACGGTATTGCAGACATACTAGCTATGGCCAATGGAGCAGGAAATCTCTTTAGAAATCAAACATGGGGTGAGGCAGTCAACTCAGAATCGATCGATGGTCATGACGCAGCATCTGGGCAGAGACTGGTAACAGAGGACTTAATACAGGACAAACTCGATGGAGTTTGCTTGTGTCAGGAGATAATGAGGGAAAGTATCAACCAAAGTTTAGAAGACATCTCAGAGCCCACATATGCCAGACTTAACATGCTAACGGAACACATTCAAATACTTGAAGAGGGGAGGCACATATTGTCTTTCGCTCAGAAGAAGATGGAAAATCAGTAGGACAAAGCAGATGCGGCTGTAAGAGGTTTTATCAGTGCATGGTTTGGGACATATAGCAAAATGTGGATACTTGCATTCCACATTGGTTTTATAACTCACCTTCCTAATCCAGAAGTCACAACGTCGAGCTTAAGACTATAACCAAGCGCTGAGTGAGAGACAACCCATTGTTTAATAGGTTTTAATTTAGTTTTTACTTATCTAGTCATTAATTACAGTTTTTAACTATTTACTTTAGGTTCTCAAAGGAGGAGTAAAACAGTTCGAAATCACCATCGGTCGACACCACAACCTCATCATCGATCGACACCACAACCTCATCATCGGTCGACGCCACAACCTCATCATCGGTCGACGCCAAAACCTCATCATCAGTCGACGGCTTGGATGTTTTACCATGGGTCGAGTCCCACCAACAACCATTGATCGACCTCCTTACGGAGTTCGGTAACCTCGACTTTCTCTCAACCTTTTACTTGTGCTTTAGTTTTATTAACCAAAACCGACGAGATATCACTAGGGATAGTGTCATTCAATTCTGGGGGAGGTCGCTGATGATTTTATCTATTTTGAGCTTTTATTTATTAAAGTTTTTTCAAATAGTTTTAATAGAGTCAAGAAATGAATTATGATCAGAACTTTTTAATTGACTAACTATACTCTAGCACCATTCTTAGATATGTTGATTGCAGAGAGTTCTAGATATGCCAAAGTGGATCATCCTTTCATTACATCACGCTTACTAAGAAAGTTGAAGGAACCAAAGATGATGTCCAACCTAATACTGACTACTTTCCTTGCATTGTGGCTTGGTATATATGGGATCGGATTCCTTCTGCAAGTCTGTAAAGTACTATTCTGTTAATTCTGATTTCTTTCTCTCTTTCTCTTCAGTATCTATAATAGAAAAGTTTGAGATGAATTCCGCAGATGCAGAGGGGTAAGTACATTACCGATGACCCCACTATTCTAATTCAAAGGAATGATCACACATTGTTGGAAGCGAGGGGTAGGTAAATTGCCGATGACCCCATTATTCGCCTACAATTTTGTATTAAAAAAATATGAGATGGCAAGATGGACTGTAGTAGCATCATTGTCCATTGAATTTGAGATTTAAAAGATTCTGAAAGAAAAGAGGAAAGAAAGGGATCGGGAAAGGCTTAATACCTATATATGCACGTTTGCAGGAGTCGAGTCCATGTGTCCACTTATTGACCCTCCCAAGGCATAGCTTGCACTTTATTTTATGCACAAAAATGAGATCAGTAGAGGGTTGAGTCAGATTAGTATTTGTTGAGTTGCTGATAGAATGGATTTGGTTGCTATACTAGGATAATGCATTTAAAGTTTCTCTTTGATTAGCATTATTCGATGTGGTTGCGATATAGTAGGGTGATAGTCATGCTTATGTATTATGTGAGTCCCCGCTTTTCAAAATTCTTTCACAGGCTACCTTTGTTTTACTTTAGGACTAGCAAAAGGTTAAGTCTGGGGGAGTTCATATACCTTGTTATTTACCATTTTAAGACTACCATTTGGACTCTATTTGGAGTCTGCTATGTATGTATAGATTGTGTTATAGAGTCTTTCAGGTCAAGGTATGTTTTGGAGCATTATGGAGAAAATGAAACTTGGTAGAGCATTCATAGAAGATATCCAATAGCTGTTCAGTTTGAGTCGAGGTCAAGCCTGGCCCTCGATCGACGGTGCATGCTTGTTGTCGATCGGCGGTTTACTCGCAGAGCAGTTGACCGACTTCAATCCCAAGTCAAAATAATTTACAAAAATGACCCTGCACGAGTTTTGACCTAGTTTATAAGGTCTTGCCATTATTTAGGCAAAGGAGACACACCACAAGACATAGATTTTATACCATAATATTATTTATAGTTTTTAGAAGTTTTGGGGAGAAGATCTTAACTCCTTCAAAGATTTGTATTGGGACCCCATTATCTATTCTATGCATTTTATTATTCAGTTTATCATGCTTTCTATGATTATGTCTAAGTAATTCTCTTGTTAGATTTAGGGTTCATTATGGTATTGATGGATAAGCACAAAAATAAGATCGTTAGGATGAAACGATATTTATCTTTGGCATTGTATTTAAATCTTGTGTTCTAGAGTAGCTAACTAGAACCCTGAACCTAGGACATATACAACTACAAGAGTAGGTTCTTTGCATGAATTGATTCCATTGAGTTGGCTTTTTAGATACATGCGAGAGCTGGTTTAATTAACCTAGCGGACACACTTCTTGTCCAATAACTGTCGAACGACACTAGGCCTTCCCCGTCAATCGCTGGCCGAATCCTCTATTCGCATACAAGAGTTGGAACGAGAGGGGGTGAGATTGTGATTAAGGTACTTGCATATTTCATGACCTTGCATCTTATTCATTATAATTCACTTACCTGAAATGCTATATCTATCTTTGAATCAGTTAACTTATTTAGCAAATTTCCTTTTTTGAATAAACCCTCATCAAAAACTCCTATTTATAGCTTACCTAGCTTAACCTTTAGGACTCATAAATCTATTATGTGCCCTCTCTCTCTCTGAGGATTTGATCCCGAAGTACTACAATTTGACCTCTCTTGGCAAAAGTAGTTTATAGGGTTAATTTTATAGATTGCCTGCTTAATTATAAACCTTAGCTCGCACGCTGTCAAAGTTCTAGTTGTAGTGCTTAAGGATCGATTACGTAGAGATCGAGGGCACACAATAGATTTTTGTATTCCTAATGGCTAAGCTAGGCAAGCTATAATTTGGAGGTTTTCTGTAAGTTAATCCGAAAAAGAAATTGTCTAAATATATAAAGTTGATTCAAATATGGAAAACGATCGATCTCGGGTTTCAGGCAAGTGAATTATAGTGGATAGGATGCAGGGAATTATTAATATGCTAGGAAATTAATTAACTAGCCTGACCCCCTCGTGTCCCAACTCTCGTATGCGGACATAGGAGAAGTCCGTCGATCGAGGCTAAGGCCGAGTGTCGATCAACGGTAATCAGACAGAAAATTCGTCTCCTAGGTTAATTAAACCAGCTCTCACATGTATCTAACAACTAGCTCAATGGAATCATTCTAGCACATAACCTACTCTCGTAGTTGTACATGTCCTAAGTTCAGTTTTCTAGTTAGCTACTCTAGAAGCAAGCATTAAACACAATTGCAAAGATTAATATTTCTTCAACCTAGCAATCATATTTTGGGGCTTAGATCTTGTCCCCTAAACTCTGAAGGAGTTCAGATCTTCTCCCCTAAACTCTGAAGGAGTTCAGATCTTCTCCCCTAATCCTATTTTCCAATACAAATCTTTAAAGGAGTTCAGATCTTCTCCCCTAAACTACTAAGAAAGATAAAAACTGTAAATGATATTTTGTGTTGTATGTGTCTCTTATGCCTAAACTATGGCAAAACCTTTATAAACTAGGTCAAAACTCATTCAGGGGCATTCTTGTAATTTGTCTTGACTGGGACTTGAAGTCAGCCAATACTTCTGCGAGTAGGCCGTTGATCGACAACAAGTATGTTCCGTTGATCGATGGTTATGCTTGACTCTGACTCGTGCGGTGAACGTGAACTCCGAATAGGGTCCAAATGATGGTCTAAAACAGGAAAATAACAAGGTATATCAGTTGACTTTGAGGAGATGGTGAGGGTTCCAAAATCCCTCGGCTTAACGAAGACTGTTTGTGGTTTCCTTAAAATATACTATGGCCCAAGCTCTCTTGAACATCTTTGGGATTATAAATCACGTTGGACCTTTGTTCTTTACTTGTTGGTCCATATGAAACAAACATGGTCGATGGTCGGAAATCGGGTGACCCAACCAGCTCGGGTGGTCGAATCAGCTTAGCTGGTCGAATCAACTCACTTAGTTCGTCCTTATAAGTGTCAGTCCATCCAGCTCGCCCTAGAACCAGATCACTTAGCTCATCCACCTAAGTTTCAGTCAATCAAGATTGTCCAAAATGTTTAACTCGTCCAAGCATAAAGCCGAGAAAGTGGTTACTTTGGCTTTCTTCAAAACATCATGACCCAAGCTGAATCTGGCTTGATTGAAGTATTCCTCATGGTCACCGGGATGTGTAAAGTTATACTCAATGTCCCATTTGAGCTCCTGATCCTTTGGTACAGCTACAAATTCCTATGCAATCGCCCTCTTGTCGTCCGAAACATCCAGCGGGTCGTCATGATTAGTAGAGTCAAAAGCCGAGCCATCCATGCACGTATCAATTGCTCAGATACTTAATGGTGAAGATCCATCTACTTTTTATGACCTTCTTTCCTCTTTGTCACTCGTATTCATACAAAGTATCATTTATGACGATAGCATCTGTTTCATCCCCCACTAAGTCTCTCCAAACCTTCTGTTTCATAGCTTCTTCAAAGGATTTTGTAATTTCCTCTTCATCCGGACTGCTTATGTAGACTTGGTGTTCTGATATACAATCATTTTTACCAGTTTTCACCCATAGTATATGTGTTTTTAGATACTATTATATTTGTTTGGAGTCTTTTTAGAGTATTTTTATGTCTAGGTAGGTTTTCGAGAAATGTGGAGATTATGAAGCTTTTTGGAGCTTAATGATGAGTAAACTCGTAGTTGTTGAAGAATTAGAAGTCAGAGTCGAGATTTAGGAAATGTGTCGATCGACAACACATTGTTGGTATTGATTGACAGTGAGGCATATGAATGATCCGACTTGTTCTTGACTGACTATAAACCAAAAATCCCCCATAATTAAAAGGCTACCTCTGGATCATCTAATACCTATTTATTTATATTCTTTCTATCTTTGGCACAGAAGGGAGAAACAAGAAGCTTTATTATTATTCTAGGGTGTTTAGTAGTTTGGAGAGAAAACAATACTTCTTCAAAGATTTGTATTGGAAATCCATGGTTTCTTAACCTTATTCTATTTATGCATTCTATTCAGATATTCATTATGATTTTCTTGATCATGTCTTAGTAGTTATCCTTGTTAGATTTAGGGTTTTATTAGGGTTTACTAAATACAGAACTGCTAGGGTGAATTTATGTGCTCAAATTACCCTTAGAGCAACTCTCTCAAATAAGAGATCGATTATAGTACTTATGGACTGTATCTATCTCACACAATAGACTTTAGCTTCAAATTAAGCTAGGTTAAATAATATAAAAGCAGTAAATCACGTAGTAAAGTAAAGTAGTAAACAATATAGTATTTTGTAAGCAAAATGGAATGAAGGGTGCTAGACTTAGATTTTTATTTATATTATCAAAACTCTAATCTATAGATGGTAAAGGTTTGATCCTAGAACTCAAATGCAGTAGTAATATATCCAGCTCTCGCTATGAGTCTAATCAAATGACAAAGTTCTATGTTCTAGTTGTTGCATGGGAACATGAATGAGAATCGATCGATACTATTGACTGAGTGTCGATCAATACTTCCTCAGAAAAGCATTAACGCCCTAATCGATAGGTTTACTAGGTTAACTAAACCAGCCACCGCGTGCGCCTAACAAACTAGCTCAGCATAATTATTATTAGGAGTTGGTTCTACTCTCGCAATTTTCAATTATCCTAAGATCATGGTTCTAGTTAGCTACTTTAGAACACAAACCGTTAGAATAATTATGTGAAGGATACAATAAATCACCCTAGCAGTTGTATATCTTAGAAGAATATTCAAAACCCTAGAAAACCTAAACCTAGCAAGGGATATACTCATACACGATCAGAGAAACAGAAATCATAGATTAATAAAATAGAATATAAATCAGGAGAAAACCAAAGGATTTCCAAGAGGACTCTCAAGGAGTTCCTCCCTTATCTCCTAACCTAGGAGAAAACTTAAAACAGTAGAATAGAAAGCATAGCTTAAACAATGACTTAGAAAGCACATAACTAGGGCTATAAGTCGGCCAATGACATTTTGGTAACTTGTGGTGACTTCTGGGCCATAGTCGGGCTTGAAGTATACTCGGCCCTTCTCCTGGCATCAGTGTCGATCGACACCAAGAGGTCTGCGTCGATCAACACTCGTTCTAAATCTTGACAGCTTCCTCTCGCGAGGCAGATGTGCCACTCTTCACTAAAACAGGCACACCTTTACTTCTTACCGTCATATGGACCTGAGACCGGTGGAATTGGAAAACTAACTTAAACCTCCAATTTGTCTCTAAAGAAGAGCTCAATCATACCGTGGCACGGTCTTCATCCAATGCTATACTTCTGACGCATCTGTGCAGCTTTGCATCCCAAAAGCTCCATAATCTCCAAAGTTCTCCAAAACGTACCTGAACTTGAAAACACTCTAAAAATACTTCAAAAAATATAGTACACTCCAAAAAGCACATATAGTATGGGTGAAACTGGTAAAATCCATAGTATATCAACTCCCCCAGTCTTTTCTTTATGCTTGTCCACAAACAAAGAATATCCCCCTCTGAAAAATGATTGAAATTGCAGGGACTCACAAAATTTTTCTTAAAACCACTACTATCACCTCTGCAATGTTACAGCCACATCAAATCTTAGAGGTACTTTATATACCCTATCCAAGCTTTGCAATCAAAATCCATTCTAGCCAGAAACTTAGCCAATATTGTCTGACTAACCCCTCTATGACCCTCATTTCTTACATATAAAAAGGAGGAGACTTTACCTTGGGAGTATCAATCAAAGAACACATGCCAAAAGGTATCTGAGTACACATGTAGTCTTATTTTGGTTTCTTTTCTCTCTTCTCTGAATCTTTTTTCTTCTTTTTCGTTTTTTAATCTAATGAATTAATGACGCTGATGCAGTCCATCTTTTTCATTCTCTTTACAAAGTGTAGGCCAATAATTAGGTCATAGGTAATGTACCTACCCTTAGCTTCCAGAGTGTGTGGTCATTTCTTTATGAGTTAGAATAATGGGATCATAGGAAATTTTCGTATCCCTCTTCATCTTACAGGAAATCATCTCAAACATTTCTTTTCTTTCTTTTTCTAGAAGCCAAAGAGAGGAGAAAGAAACCAAAAACACACAGACTTTTAAGTTTCGAACCTGAAAGAGGAATTCAATGCAGTCTATACCAAGCCCCAAGAAAAGTATATTAAGTTCAATTGGTTGGATGTTAGCTTCGCTTCCTTCAGACCTTCCCAGCAAGTGTGGATATGATTGGCAGGTGATCCACTTTGGTATCTCTAGTACACTCTGCAGCTAATAAATCTAAGAATTGTGCCATAGAGTGATTAGATAATAAGTAAAAATGAAAAATATCATAATCCCCTTCTTGACTCTAGAGAAACTTAATAAAAACATAAAGATAAAGCTCAAATTAAAACACAATATCAGTAACTACCTTCCCCATACTTATTAAACAACACTATCTCCAATGTTATACAGTGCGAGATTGGTGAAGAAATAAATCACAAGTAGAAATTGAACAAGGAAGGGTCATACCTGCCTTTTGATAGGAGTGTAGATCGAGACATATTACTTGCGATGCTTGTTATGTAATGTTGACCGACACCGGCTGCTTGTCAATTGATGCTGGTATATCAACTCATCTTGCTCAGATCCTTTTTTAATATGAAATAACTAAAACTTGAAAAATCAGTGATAAATGAAAAAAAACTTATCTAACATTGGGTTGCCTCCCATTCAGCGCTTTATTTTCAATCGTTAGCTTGACTTCTAGAGACCTAATTCAGTCCGGATGAGAGTGAGAACTTAATCCAAAACAAGTCTCTTTGTCTCTCTTCAACTTCATCACACGTTTTGTGAAAGCCTTCACATAATTTCTCCTTTTCTATCATCTCAGCAATAAAGAGTGCTTGAAGCTTTACAAATGGTTGTGAGAAGTATCTACTGCGCACTCTGTATTTTCTGACACCATCTGAGAAGTGAGGAATGAATGATAACTAAGGACCCCCCTTGTTCCTTTTTCTCTTCATCCAATTCTTCATCTCCTTTCCTCTAAACTTGTCTCATCTCGGGGTGGTGCATCCATCAAAAAGATTTTGACACACTTCAAAATCCTTCTGCTCTGATACACGAAGGGTGTCAATCGACAATGACGTGGTAGTGTCGATCGATACTTCTACTGAAGACACCTTTTTGACATCATCTTCGAGAACTGATTTTTCCTAAGAAACAGTTGCAGGCAACGGGTCTTCTACTATCCAAATGCCAAAATCTAGATGCTCACTTATGTCAGGTGGAATAGGAGATTCAGCTTGAGAAATAGCGTAAGGAACCACAAACTATAAAGGGTCATGTATCCTATTTACTCTTTTGTGAAACCAAGCTTCTTCTTTTGTGCAGATAGGTGGCCTCAGATGTTTGGGGAAAACAAGGTGTGAGGGCAACTCGATCTTTCAGGGATTTCAAGAGTTGTCGATTGACAACAAGATTTGTGTCGATTGACACTGAGGTCGGATCAAAAATATCCGCATTGTTTTCTCTGCTCAGCTCTCCAGATCCATGTTGTTCATCACTCTTTGCCATAACGTAGTTGAGCTGCTGTCTTGAAATCTGTTATTCTCTCTTTATCTACTAACCTTCAAGGATCATGTCCCACTTATCATTAATCTCCCTTTCTCGAGCTGCCGCAGCATCATCAAGACAGTCGTAGAAGAAGGATCTATGAATCTCCTCCCAGAAGGTTAGGGATCTTGGCTGAAGTTAACTAAACTAGCTAAATGCATCCCTAAAGAGAGAGTAGGAGAAAATGTTGCAGAGTATATGGTATTCAGATACTTCATGTTGCTCGCTCCGTGAGATTAGATACTCAAGTTCTTTGATGTGGTTCCTGGGATCTTCATGAGGAAGACCCTGAAAAAGGTCCTGACCAGCCCCAATCACTCCATTCACAGCTCAGCTAAAAAGTCATTTATCTCAGCAACAACAATCACATAAGGGATTACAGCACCCTGTGCATTAATCAGTTGTCATGTATTGTTACGAATGCGACCTTCAATGTCTGGTAAAATCACATTCTCATCAAAACTCAGTATGAGTACTTCCACCTTCTCTTTCTTCTCGCAAGTAGTGTCGATTGACAACAATGTGTTGGTGTCGATTGATAGTTGTGTCTTTAAGTTGTCAATCACTACTGCTTGGACGGTGTCAATCGATACTTCCCTTGTAGACTTAGGGATCGTACGTGAAACAGCAGGATCCTTCTTTTAAGAACCCAACAAACCTCTTCTCATCCCTTCCTGGTACCGAGATGTATGTACCTGAAACGTAAGAATTTTTTTTATGTACGTAAACTAAAAATAAAACCTAGACAGAACCTTATGATATAGCCTATTTATTACCAGTTTTAGGCCATGTTCTGGGCTATATTTAGGGTCTATTATGTGTGTATAGGATATGTTTTAGAGTATTTACAGGTCCAAGGACGTTTTGGAGACAAATGGAGATACTTGGAGCTTTTAGAGGAGAGGAATCCGTAGCTAACCATCTAAGGAGTCGAAGTGCAAACCTGTCGTCAATAGACGACACAACCATGGAATCGACCGATGATGAAAGAACAAGGTCGATCGATGCTGCACACTTGCCATCGATCGATGACCAACTCGCAGACAGCCGACTGAAAAGCCCAAGTTTAAAAAACAAAAGACAAGAATGCCTTGGACGAGTTTTGACCTAGATTTTAGGAGTTTTATATTTATTCTCATGTATCGAGAGCAAAGAGGGGGGTGTGCAAGTGCAAGTACAACCTTAGGCATGGCTTGACACAACCCATATTAGCATTATAGTTTTAGGTTTTTAGGGGCAAAGATTCATAACTCCTTAGGGAGAATTGTACTTGAACCCTAGTATTCTATCAATGCATTATATTCAGATTAATATTGTTTCTTTACCATGTCTGAGTAGTAATCAACTAGGTTTAGGGTTGAATGATAACAATCATAGATTAGCCCAAAAGTAGGATTGCTAGCTAATTTATAATCCATCAATTGAGTTGTGCTTAATGCTTGCATTCTAGAGTAGCTAACTAGGATCTCGAAAGTAGGACATGGACGACTATGAGAGTAGGTTTTGTGCCAGAACATACCACATTGAACTAGGCTGCTAGGTGCATGCGCGAGCTGGTCTAACAAGTCTACTGGGCCTTTCAATTCTCGTTCACTCTTCTTTATGATTTCATTGTCGACCGACATCATGCCTTCGCCGTCGATAGATGGTCTTTCCTTTTGCTCACATACTAGAGTTGGAGTTAAAAGGGTCATGATAGTTAATATTTGAGTCCTTGTATATTTACATATATGTTCTTCCTATCCACTATTATCCATTAAGCTTGAAACCCGAAACTACAATATTTACATTTGCATCAAGTTAGTTTATTAGAATATTTCCATATTTGCATTATTAGCATATTTCCATATTGCATCTCTACTTCTTCCCTAACTGATTGAACCTAAACCTATATATATATATATATAGACATATATATATGTATATTCACCTAACTTAATCTTTCGGAATAAGAAATCTTTTGTATACCATTGCTCTCGGTGGATTCGATCCCTAAGTACTACACCTGATCTCTTTTGGCAAGAGTGCTATTTGTGTGTGAAAGACTAGGGTTAATTTGATAGTTATTTGTTTAGGATATTTATACCCTGCATGAACAACTAAAACACGCATGTCAAATTTGGCGCAGTTGCCGGGGAACATTGATCCCCATTATATCTAATTTTTATGATTTAGTCTAGGTTTGTTATTATATTCAAGTTACTAAATTTTCTTTTTCTTTTGTTTCAGGTGCATGCAAAGACACACCAGGAGCAATAAAGGACAATAACTATTATTCTCTGACCCGATAGAATCGAACGTACGATCTTCAAATAAAGACGACAAGCATTGATCAACAGCAACAACTCTGCGTCGACCGACACATATTTACGGATAGCATCGACCGACATCAGAACTTGAGCATCGACCGACATCAGAACTTGAGCATCGACTGACAATGATTACACACCGACGATCGACAGCACAATCGATAAACAGAATCCGATGAGTTCATATGGTTGAGACGCTGATTTTGACTCGAGATGAGGATGGGAACCTGCATGACCAAGACTGTCCTCTGCGTAATTCAGAAGGTCAAAGATAGACGATCAAGGGGCTGTAATCCCTGATGCAGAAGTAGAAGCAGACGCCGCAGCAGCACAACCTGAAACTAATGCCCAAGCTGCTCAGAGAACACTGGCTGACTACAACCGTCCAGACCAGTTCTACGCCAACATATACGCCATTCCGCCTTCAGCTTTTTAGAGGAATGATTTTGAAATCAAGCCTGCCTTCTTCGGACTTGTAGCGCATACACCTTACCATGGGTTATGACATGAGAACCTTATGGATCATCTGGAGCGATTTGAGGATCTAGTGACTGCCATCAAAGCCAATGGAGTCCCTGAGGACTATCTCTTTTGTAAGCTCTTCAAGTACTCACTTGCTGAAGAAACTTCATATTGGCTTAAGCAGTTACCACCATGATTTCTGATATCCTAGAATGACATCAAGAATGCTTTTTTTCTCAACTTTTTTGATGATGCTAGAGCAGAAGACCTCAGGAGCAAGATTGTTACTTTTACCAAGAACCCTCGGAGTCTTTCAGAAACTCTTGGATGAGATTCAAATCATACCAAAGAGACTGCCCACACAACAATGGATTCAACGAAGTGAAATTTCTCAGCACTTTCTTTAGAGTATTTGACTACAGTATCAGATGGCTTTGGACACAGCTAGTGAGGGAAATTTCAGCACTAGGAATCCTGAAGAGCCTACAAGGTTGATTGAGAACCTGGCATCCAACAGCAGCACCAAGTCACATACTTTGAAAGAAAGAGATCAACTCCAACTATGAGTAAGGATCAGATTAAAGAGGTCAAAGGAAAACTGGATAGTGTTCAGAAGTTCTTCACGAAGCAAGTCACTTTTGCAGAGGTAGAAGCAATAGAGTCTAGAGATGATGAGATTAAAGAAGAGGATGTGAATTACATTAATAGGAACGGTACTAGAGACAAGGGAATCCATGCTTCAACAGCAACTTCTATGGGAATGGTCAAAGGAGTAGCTTTAATCAAGGTTCACAGCGAAAGCCCTTTAACAACAACAAAACTTATGGATCTTCCTGTTACCTGAATCCTCCTCCAGAGACTCAGGAAAGAAAGATTGAAGCAATGGTTGATAGATTTTTAGAGGGACAACAGAAGATGACTATGGATTTCAATGGGAAGATAGATAGCCTGTACATCAACCTCAACACAAAATTTGAGAACCTCAACACCCATGTGAAGAAGCTAGAGACTCAAGTGCTACAAACAAGTGAAACCATCATAAGACATGAGAGCCTGATCAAGAAGAAAATTGAAGCTGGACAGAAGCACCACGTCAATGCAATGATTGATGATGATTTTTGGCAGGAAGTTAAGAGGGAAGAGCTCCAAGAAGAAGATTTCCGTGTGGAATGTTCGATGTCATTTGGTAGTTCGCATTTGTATCGATCGACCCCACCCAAAGAGCATCGTCAACAGTGAATCCTGCAGCATCAGTGGCTTCGTGTGAATACACAAACGTCGATCGACATCTACATAAGACAGTCGATCGACATAGTGATAGCGAGTTGGATCACCAACGCGATCTGAGCATCGACCGACAGGTAAGGAAAGCCGGTTCGACTACCAAGCATCGCTGCAGCTTTGATTGGGCGTCCAACCATATGGGTTTCAAAACAGTGTACTGACACATCTGAAATTATGGATCTTGATAGAGAATATGAGGGACACTTCAAGAGGAAGAAAAAGATCCCCAAACATCTACGCAGAGAAGCGAATGAAAAAGAGATGGACAGCTTTACCAAAAGAATTCTCAATATTCCTTTAGATACTCCTTTTGATGAAGCTTATTATACTCACAGGTTGTGGATGTTTTTCAGGGAAACAAGGATGATAGACAATGATATAGAAGTCATGTTCAATCATCTCAGAGAAAAGATGAAACAAAGAATCTGTCTAAAGAAGAAGAGTGATTTCGGAAGTTTGTGATTCCATGCTTTATTAAGGGCAACAAATACCTCAATGCCCTCTTTGATACTGGATCATCAGTGAGCATTATGCCAATAACTATGGCAGAGGAGCTGAACCAGAAAGTGGAACCCTCCAATGATTCCTTCACATTTGTAGACTACTCAAAAGTGAATTTAGGAGGGATGGTAAAAGATGTTCCAGTTCAGATTAACAACACCTTAGTGCCAGTAGACTTCCATTTGATGGACATCAGGATAGATTGGAACTCTTCACTATTACTTGGAAGATCATTCATGGCTACTATGGGAGCTATATGCGATATGAAGTTAAACAGGTTGTATCTATCTCTAATTGATCAAAATAATTTCTATAAACTTGTCAAGAATAAGAACAAGGCTACTTTGATTGAATTGTGTGATAATTCAGGACTTGGAGCCACATGCTTCTGCGATTATAACCTCAATGACGAGTCGGAAGATGGAGCATTGATCGACACCCAACCTAGACTATCGATCGACACGCTTGCAATTCAGAAATCGGTAGCTACCCACCCTTTGTTATCGATCGACACTCACACTCAAGAACGGATCAACACTTACCACACAGATGGTGATTACAACACAGCCCACCCCGGGTACGACAAAGACTACAGAGAAGAAGAGATGATCGAGTACATTGGTATTGCTATGGAAGAGGCTGGTGTTTTTCATATTTCCCATCAATTCGGGAATTCGACATCAATCGACGATGTAAGACCCGATCCTGGTCCAATGAACCCCAACCAGATCCAAGTCTTAACCTAAATATTTCCAAGGTTGATTCCGGTTCTAAGTCAAATAACTTCTAAGTCCTTTTAACAAAACTG